>JAAKBH010001102.1:0-52055 GCA_019776075.1 Amaranthus palmeri
ATATATATATATATATATATATATATTGCTTAGAATTAATTAAGTCTTCAAAAATAAACAGCATTAAAATTCAGATCTCCAACCATTAGAATGCTAGAAGTGATTGTCTGATTGAGTTATAAGGTGATTACCTCACATAATCAATGGTGATAACGCCAGCATCAGGATTAGCAATTTTAGCAAAGGCTTGACGGGAAAGATCAAATTGCTTAGTACCACAACCAGGGCAAAGGTCTACAACTTTTACGGTAACACTACCTCCCCTACAATTGGCTCCTGTACAACGAACTCGGTACATTCTACCGCAGGCACCCCCATTCTTGTATATGTCTGGACTTACAGCCGCGATCATCGTCGTCCCTTGAGCTTCGTAGCCATAACATGCTGATGCTGCGCATACGTACGAACAATGGACGAAGAATAAATGAATCATACATCATATCATACAATCTAATAAAAAGAATGTAAAATTTCACATGACATTCTCATAAGGATCATACAATCTAATAAGAAGAATGTAAAATTCCACATGGCATTCTCATAGGGATTTGCCATATGAAATAATTCTTACCTTATTTAACATCAACTTATTTTTATAATATATGAGTGGTATATCGTAATTAGATATAATTTGTTAAATTTTTTTGTAATATTATATTTTTGAATTTAAAAGCTATATAAGATTTCCATTTAATTAAGTTTCTTAGAATATATAATTATTTTTTAAGTTGAAATAATATTTTCTAATTAATAAAGTTTTTTTAATAAAATTTTAATTTCTAAGATATTTCAACAAGAATTATAATATACATGATAATCAGAACTTAATTTTGAGAATGACAAAAAATATTATGATAACATTGTTGGAAGATAACCCAAATTTTCCTTCAAAAGTATGAGATCTTTAAATAATACTTATATTAATTAATGATTGAATTTTTTCATTAAAATCACTATACATTCTAAAATTCTCTACCTATTTTATAAGAAACTAGTATAAACACCCATGCAATGCTATGAATAAGAGAAAAAAATAATGAATGGAGTACTATGTTAAACTTAAATTAAAAAAACACCAAGTATATGATAGTGAATATAATAATATAATAGGGATATTTTATATGGTAGGCAACAACTATTGTAAAAGGCGAGTGGTAGCAATTTTTAACATTTTTTCCACAAAATAGCACTCAACTCTTGAACAATTGAATACCGTAAAACATTATTAAGCCAAAAACGTTTAATGCTCCGTAAACTATGAAAATGACCATTTTAATTTATCTTTTCTTTTTTTAAACAAAAAATAAAACTTGTTATTGCAAGTTCTTAGGTTACCGTGTTTACTTTAGACAAATATACTCTATACCTTGGATAATTCATGGTTAATTAATAGGTGAAATTATTATAGGAAAATCATAAAAATATTGAATTATATATTCTAGCTAATTTTTCCAAAAAATAATGATAACTAATATGTTAAACTTTATTTTAAATTTTTGTAAAAAAACCCAACAAGTAGTATAATATTAAGTACTTAATATAATAATATAATATAATGGAGTTGAATTAGAGGTAGGACTATAAATAGATTAGTCCTTACACTCCACAAACTATACATAGCAATCTTATTAATAATCTTAAAAAAAAAAAAAAAAAGAAAAAAAAATGGGAAAATATGTTGAGTTAATGATAGTAGTTATAAGGATGATGAGTATGACGGTTATTATGGGTAGTAGTGAAAAATTATTTTTGGATGAATTATTTATGGGTAATAATAATAATAATAATAATAATAATAATAATAATAATAATAATAATAATAATATAGTTGTTAATGGAATTGTTATGATTATGTGACTTGAGTACACTAAAATGGGTGTATTCATGTGGAGACTACTCTTGGGATGGATTTCTTAGAGTGTTGATTGTGGGTATTAAGTTAATAACTTAATGTGTGTTTTAATTGATGAAGTTATGAAGAGATTTAAGTATGTATTAAAAGAGTTTAATATGAGTTAAATGAAGAATATCTTGGTGCTCGGAAATCCAAAGATCAGCTGGTGCTAAGAGTGCTCGAACAAGGCACTCGGTGTAGCGTCATTGCCTCGAACGAGCAGCTCAATGATCGAGAGACAGTAGCTTCTGATGGGATATGCTCGAACGAACATCATGGAGCTCGAACGAGCATACCTGCTGCCAGCTTCCAGTAGCCATCGCGTGTACCTGCTCGAACGAGCTTACCTAACGCTCGAACGAGCTTTCTCCTGCTGCTGATGGCTTTTGGTTTTCTCAGTCAACGAATCTTTGCAGCAACCTTTCATATACTTACTGTACAGCTTCTAAATGGACTCTTAATGTTGTTTTTAGTGGTCTCCAAGTATTAATATTATTAGTGTAAATTACCACTATAAATAGAAGAGCCATTACCTAGCCTAAACACATAAAAACACAACCCATTAGCCTAAACACATAGCCTATTATTATTATCTCTTGCATCATTGTAATTCTCTATTTTAAGAGTGATCTCATATTATATAAACAAGCAAACTACACACCACAGGGGACGTAGCCAATTTTGGGTGAACCTCCTTAAATCTTTGTGTTCTATTTCTGCAATTTATTTTCGTTCATACTTGTGTTAAGTTCATAATCGTTCATCAAGCTATATTGCATTGAATCGATCTTAGTCTCTTTCGGGAATTGTTAAGTGCATACCAAATGGTGGAATGTGCTACACTAATCAAGACTGTTGTGGTGGTAACCGTTGCAAGTCTATGTCAACAATATCCTTAATAGGATTTTGCACTTGGTGTCCAACAGCTGGTTATTCTTGCGGAATGTTAGATCTATGTTGCTCTGGCTTCACTTGTGATGGTTACTTTTCTGGTACTTGTTAGACCCCACTTTTAGCTTATAATAATTATTACTGATAGTGATATTTCTCAAACAACTTGTAATGTAGAAGTATTATATATATGCTTTCAATTTCTGCTTTGTTTATCAATCTTATGTTATGTTATTATGTAATATATATGTACTACTACCTTTCTTTAATGGCATAGTAATAATAACTAATAAGAATGATTATGAAACAATTGTGATATCAATATTTACATATATTTGGTGTTTGTTGTTTGAAATAATAAAATATCTTTTCTTATTTTTCTATTATATATAGTACCAAGTTTTTTGTTAACTATGAATAATACAACCTTAGAGGGTGTTTTCGAATAATATCTCTTACATGTTAAGAATCGACTTATAGGAGATTATATGACAAAAAAAGTTGGTATTATTTTAGGAAAAAAACCCTAAGTTGATGTTATTCTTGGTTAATCAAAACTTGATACTATTGTAGGAAAACTAATGAAAAATTGTATTATTTACAGTAATTTATATTCCTTTATATATTTATCTGATTTTTTCTCGGCAACTAATCACGATTTCAAAATTTTAATTATAATTTAGTGTTAGGCTGAAGCTGATAAACAAAGCAATAAACCATGTTAAAGCAATAAATAGTACGTTACCAATTTTTCATATTAGGAACGTAGTTTCTGTTATTCGAGTGAGATTGTTTCTTATAAGTATTACGGTCTCAGACAATTTGTATAAGTGCATTATTTAGTCGATGTTTAAAGTGTATTTCACAATGAGACGGTCTCATGCAGTAATAATTTATGAATCCATGCAAATGTGGATTTAAGCAACTAGTCAATGGGCTACCAAAAAGGACCAAGTCTAACAATTCTCTCAGACTCATGCCATAGTGCAGGCCTTATTGATAAGGGAAAATTAAATTCCTCTTAAAACAACACACAATTCAATGATTAATAGATATGTGAATTTGTGCGGAATATTGAGCTGATGACCATGACCATAAGTAAAACATAAATATTATTGTCACTAAGGTTGATAAAACAACACACAATTCAGTGATATTAAACGGTGATAATTAAATTCTCGGACTATATAATTGGATTTGGAGTCGGATTTTTCTTTACTCGAATTCAAATCGGATTAAATTCCTCTTATCAGAGACGGATTCAAATATTGTATCACCTCTATTTGTTTGGCTTCATCCACGGGTTGAATAATTTAGGGAAAAAATATATAATAATCACTATGTTAAACTTTTTAAAAGAAATCCAACTACTGCGATTATATGATAGTAAATATAATTATAATATAACTCAAAAACAAAATTATAATATAATAAAATGGGCTTGAATTAGAAGCTAGGAATTATGATTATAGATAGATCACTCATAAAATAAGCTTAAAAATAAAAAAAGTTCGAATATATGTTGAGTTAAGTAGGTAGTAGTTATAAGCATGATGAGTATGATGGGTAGTAGTTGTTAAGTGCATACCAAATGGTGAATGGTGTGTTGTCCTGGTAACATTTGCAATTATAATTATAATTATTATTATTAATGTTTTTATGATTGTGATTATGAAATAAACTAAGTCATGTATTGTTTTCAATTATTCTTATTGATTCATACATTTTAATCATGTTGTGTGTTGATAAAACTATTTTCTTCATCTATGGGTTGAATGAAAAAAATTTAAGAAAAATTACCGTGAATAATACAATCTTTCAGTGATTTTCATACAATAAATACCAACTTATAATTAATCATGAATAATACCAAGTTTAAGGGGTGTTTCCCTCTAACATCCAAACAAGTTACCTCACCTAATATTGTAGGTAATTTGATTTAAAAATAAAGATAAAATAAAGTAAAAAAAAAAAGAAAAAAAAATTAAATAAAATTAAATAAATTTGCACTGGGCTTGGTCGCTTCTGGAGGGTATTTGATTTTAGGATTTTATTTTTTCAACTGGTCTTGGCCGAGACCGTCTCAAGGTGAGACGGTCCAGCCCAAACCAGCAGAGACGCAAATAGGAGGGAAAGAATGTCTGCAATATATAAACTTTGTTCCCTCTTTTAAACCAAAAACTTCCATATTCAAAACCGCAAGAAGCGTGAAAATAGGAAAGAATATTCTTGTAATTTCTCTCAATTTCATCAAAATCTCTGCAAATTTCTTCATTCTTTTCAAGAAACTGCTCAAGAATGGAGGATTTAATGAATGAATTTGACATTGAAATGAGGTTACAAGCGTCGAGAACACAAGTTGAACAAATTGAAGGTAAATTTGACCAGAACCTTGTGTTTTAATGATGAACAATCTATATGTGAAATTCATATTCTAAAAATTTTTCAGAATTGATGCTTGATGGAGATGATAATGGTGAATTTGAGATGGAAATGATGGATTGTATAGCATTACATCAATTGACTATCTTAAGATGAAAATTGAGTACTTTAGTATATGAACTGATTATTTTAAGAGGACAATTGAGTATTTTTAACATAACAATTTAAGAAGTTAACATTATAACATTACATCAAGTTAAACAAATATGGATTGTATAGCATATCAATTGAGTATTTTAAGAGGACAATTGAGTATTTTAAAATAGCAATTGGGTAAATGAAGTGCATACTTTAAGAGGAGAAATGAATACTTTGATATATGAATTGACTGTCTTAAGATGACAACTGAGTACTTTAATATATAAATTGAGTATCTTAAGATGACAACTGAATACTTTAAGAGGAAAATTGACTATCTTAAGATGAAAATTGAGTAGTTTAATATATGAACTGATTATTTTAAGAGCACAATTGAGTATTTTAACATAACACACTACAAGAAATTCTATCTTTAGTGGCATATATTTAGTGACATTTTATCTAAATGCCACTAAATCAAACTTATAGTGGCATTTATAGTGACATTTATTTTTTTTGTCACTAAATCCTCAAAAGTAAAGAAGGAAATTATTAAATTCCACATTTTAGAAAACTATGGTCATAAGAAAATCAGAAAATAAACTTTACACTTATTTTTGATATTGCAAAAATTTTCTAAAGTAAAAAAAAAAAAAAAGAAATTCCATAAATCATTAAATTGTATCGAAAATATGATAAAGTACCTACCGTAGATTAATCCTCATAATCTCATCTTCTATTTAGTTGTATTGAAAATTTTCTAAAGTAAAAAAAAAAAAAAAGAAATTCTCATAATCTCATCTCAATTTCCCTTTCATCTTCTATTTCCACCAACCCCTTCTCTCTCCTAATTAATTCTAGAAATTCATTTTCCTCAAAATTCTGAAAATTAATCCTCAAAAATCAAAGTGGATGCACCGATTTAGTTGTATTGAAAATTAAATTGAAAGATACAAATTCAGATTAGGTTTTCAATTTAAGCGAAAATTTAAGGTAAAATTTTCAATACTGCATTTAATTTCTTATGTTTCAATATTGTATTGAAAATCAAAGCGAAAATCAAAGATCCATGAAACCGAAAGGAAAGATGAATAGAGAAGATGTACCTACTGTAGCTGGTAGGAGTGAAGAAGCAGTAATTGAGTTGTGAGAAATGGTGGTCGCGATTATTCTTTATCGAAAATCAAAGCGAAAATCAAAATTCTGAAAATTATTCTTCTTTATTTGCTCCGCAACTTGTGTTTTCATTTGTTTTTTGAGCTACATTATGTATCTTCTTCACTCAAATTCAATTATTGTTATCTGATTATATGATTACTTGTTCTCAGCTTGTACAAGATCGTTTTTGGTGTTGATTATTATCTGAGAGCTGACTGCTTTTTGGTGTTGATTATTTGTATGTGAGATTCACAACTTGTACGCGAGGAAGGTAATTTTTAGAACTCATTTTAATTTCTTATGTTTGATTATCAAAAAATTGCTTGTTGGATTCGAAATTGTGATTGAATGATGAAGATTGAGCTAACTGATTTTTGCTTGTTGATTAATGTGATTCGAAATTGGAATTTAGGACGTCTTGTTTGTGGAAAATCTCCTTATGAAAATCTAACTATTTGATAAAATTCCTTTTTTAAAAAACTCATTTTAGCATTTAGTAGCTAGAAAATAAATTCCTTTATTAAAATTCCTTGGCGTTAGAAAATCAAAATCTAGCTAGAAAATAGATTGAGCTAACTGTTTTTTGGTGTTGATTACTGTGTTTTTATTGGAAATTAATTTAATATTGTTGTAATGATGTTTAATTTGTTGTAGAATTATGGACCATAGCAACAGACAATGGATTTTTAGTGATAATCGGGTGGAATATTTAAGTGGAGTTATTGAATTTTTGGAGTTTGCTTTTAGAAATAATAAGGATGGGAGTGTTCCATGTCCATGTTCAAAGTGTGTGAATCGTTTTGATAGGTCTAAAGATGAGATGTTTGACCACTTGGTGATGAATCGTATTATGAAAAGTTATGATGTGTGGTATTGTCACGGCGAATCATTGTCCACAGCTAATTCCGAAAGTGTGAATGTAGTGTTGGAAGACTCTATAAGCAATGCCGAAACTTGTGATGGTGATGATATGATGGGAATGTTGAGTGATATTTTTGGGATCCCAACTGAAGTAGAACCTATGAATTTAGAGGAAAATGAAACAACTCAAGAGGTATTTAGTGGTGAAACTCTAAACATTCCTCACCCTGATGATGAAATTTTTAGTAAGTTGATACAAGATATTAATAAAGAACTATATCCAGGGTGCAAAAAACATAATCGATTATCTTTTACATTGCAGTTATACAATATTAAGTGTAAATTTGGTTGGGTTAACAAATCATTTGATGTGTTGATTAAATTATTAAAAGATATTTTGCCTGAAGGTGAGACTTTACCAAGCTCTTTCCAAGAGTCACAAAAGATAATTGAAGGTTTAGGACTTTCTTATGAAAAAATAGATGCATGTCCCAATGATTGCATGCTATTTTGAAAAGAGTATGAAAATGCTCAAGCATGTCACATATGCCATTCTTCTAGATGGAAGTTTGAAAAAGAGAAGTCTGACAATGCATCTAAATCTAAGAGGAAAAAAAAGAATATACCTGCTAAAGTGTTGCGTTATTTTCCCTTAAAACCAAGGTTAAAGAGACTATTTATGTCATCGAAAATAGCAAGTGAAATGACATGGCATAAAACAAAGCGTATAGATGAGGATGGTGTTCTAAGGCATCCTGCTGATTCTGAATCTTGGAAAAATTTTGACAAACATTTTAAAGAATTTGGTATTGAGCCTCGTAATGTGAGATTAGGGCTTGCTAGTGATGGTTTTAATCCTTTTGCTAGGATGGATAGCAAATATAGCATTTGGCCTGTTATTTTAATACCTTACAATCTACCCCCGTGGTTGTGCATGAAGAAAGAAAACTTCATATTGTCTTTATTAATTCCTGGCCCTAAAGCTCCAGGTAATGACATTGATGTTTACTTACAACCACTTGTTGAGGAATTAAAAGAATTGTGGGAGGTTGGTGTACCTACTTATGATGCTTCAAGCGAAGAAGTTTTTCGAATGCATGCAGCATTACATTGGACAATAAATGATTTTCCTGCTCTAGGTAATTTGTCTGGTTGGAATATATATGGAAAATTTGGATGTTCTTCATGTAACGTGAAATACCATGCCAAACGTTTAAAATATGGTCAAAAATTCTATTTTATGGACCATCAAGAATTTTTGAATGAGGCCTCAACATCCATGCCACCTTCGGGAAGAGAAGTGTTGAACCAATTGAAAAATATAAGTTTCACTTTAGGCAAGGAGAATATCCCACCAACTGGTGTTCCAATGCATACATGGAAGAAGAGGAGCATCTTCTTTGAACTTCCTTATTGGTAATTCAATCTTGTGCGCCATAATCTTGATGTGATGCACGTTGAAAAAAATGTTTGTGATAATGTGGTTTACACAATATTGAATGATCGAAAGAAGTCCAAAGATAATTTGAAGGCTAGGCGTGACCTTAAGCATTTTCAAATTCGAAGGAAACTATGGCCTGTACGAAGCCCATCAGGGAGGATATATTTACCGCCTGCTTGTTTTCATTTGAGTAAAGAGGGTAAGAAGAACTTTCTAGAAGTTTTAAAGAATGTTAAATTTCCTGATGGGTATGCATCTAATATAGCTCGATGTGTTGAAAAACATCAGACACTAACTGCACTCAAAAGTCATGATTGTCATGTGCTTATGCAATGTCTTCTGCACCATGATTTGGGACGAATAGGGATTGTGGTATATTTTATGGGGCTGCTATCTTGTTGCTGATGTGCACCATGTGTTGGGTTGTTGTGCTGGGTCTGCTGATGTGCCTAATCTAGACTGCTGGTTTTATTGCTGTTTTAATTACTGATGTGCCTAATCTAGACTGCTGGTTTTATTGTTGTTGTGAAGTATATATGCTCTAGTTTGTCTGTTATCTCTTAGTTGCATCTCAACAATCTTCTGGGATAATTGTGATTATGGACCTGTAGTTATTGTTATGCTAAAATTTGAACATGGGTTAGATTCAAGAACAGATCAAGAACAGATCATTCAACACTGAAGTCAGATTCTAATGGGAAGACTAAAGAAAAGTACCAAAGAAAGATAAAGAAAGATTGCTCGACATTGTAAAAGTGTTTCACTATTTATCAATCATTAGTAAGAAATCTCATATTATGTTGTGTTTTCTATTTTTGACTCTTCTTCATTCTAGACAAAATTCATCATCCGTCATTCGCTCGAAGAAAAGTATATATTGCAATCATTGGGAAGGAAGTGGAGTAATTTCAAGAGAGAATTAAAAGAACATTATTATGACTCTCATTACGGGAATGTAGCATACATATTGAGAAACAAGCCTGATCATGTGTCTCAAGACCAATGGAGTTGGCTAGTTTCATATTGGAATTCCTCTGTGGGAAAGGTAAAAATGTGGTATTAACTGATTGTATAAAATAGTTTGAAATAGTATAATAAGCATTGCTAATCAATAGTGAAATAATTTATTTACATAGAAACGCTCGGAAACAAATCGAAGGAGTCGTGAATTGCAAACTATGGTACATACTGGTGGATCTAAAAGTTTTGCTCGCTACGCTGATGAGAAGGTACATTTTAAGTGGCTACATCTCTTGTATAATAATGAATACTATTTTAAAGATTATCTATTGTACGAAGCTTAATGAAATGTATATAACTTGTTTTGGTATAAGGCTGTGGATGGGGTTTTACCTTCAAGAGCAATTGTTTACTTGGATACCCATACAGAGCGTAAGATTGCAAATGCACCAATGGATGAAAAATCTAGGCAAGCTGTGGTAAGAAAGCGCATTTCTTTTCATTATTTTAGTGTTTAAACATTATAGTTGTCTAAGAACAATTAACCAAACTCCCATCTAACCCAGTTAGTTTGTACTTATATATTTGAATTTCAGTTATGATGTTAGTTTACTAGGCTCTGATATTACTTCATGCTTAATATATAGGATATGATTAGAGAAAAGCTAAGTCAACTTCCAAATGGTGTTGAGGAAACTAATGGAAGTGTTGCATGGGAGGGGGATGTCTATTCACAAGTGTTGAATGTAGTCATAGGCCCAGAAAGAAATAATCAAGTTCGTGGTGTCGGAAGAATTCCAAAACCTTATAAGTTTTTCTCTCATGTTCAAGACAAAACCTACTTTGAAGATGATCATGATGTATGTACAGAAAAAATGGAGTGTATGTTGAAGAAAATGAAAGATAAATTTGAAGAAAAGTTGAGGGAGAATGCTAATGCTCAAGCTATGATGCATAATGAGCTAAAAATGTTAAAGGAGGTGGTTTTTGCTAGAAGAATTTTTGAAGACTACAATATATGATTAAGGTACATTCAATTGCTCCTTTCATATTTATAAAATCTCCAAGGATTTATTGCACTAGTTAAGGTTTGTGTAATGCAATAGATTTATTATTTGATGTTAAGGAAGTGCTTGTTTGTTGTAGTCTGTCTTTCAACAAGGGTAATAATAGAGCGATATGATCAAACCTTTAAGGTTTTGTTCTGTATATTTTGCAGATTCTGTCATCATTCAAACTTGGGATATGTGACTGGTACATAAATCTTATTGGTGCAGATTCTGTCGGACCCCACTAAGAGAGCCCTTTATGATCAGTATCTTCTAACTACTAGACACGTTGCACAGAAAGTTTCACATGAAGGTTCAAGTTATTATCATATGCATCCCACAAAGGTTCAAGACTAAAGATGCTGGGAGTACACCATATCAATCTATGAAGTTTTATGTTTTTTGAATATATGACATTCTTGACAAATATTAAGAGTTTGTATAGTGAACCTTAATGTGATTGTAATATGAATCTTTGATGTTATCTACATTGAAAGGAAAATATTTTGCCACAATTAGTTTTATAAGTTCAATCAAAGCATGATTAAACATGTTATGGGAAGAAAAGAGGGGCAAGACATTTGGTTTGGATATAAGGCTTTAGTGGCATTTTTTGAAAGTTATAGTGACATAAACTCAAATGCCACTATTAGCTTTCGCGACATAGGATCTAGTGGCATTTGTCTAAATGTCGCGATAACCTTTAGTGGCATCTACAAATGCCACTAAATCCTAGAACATATGCCACTAAAGCCTAGGTCTCTTGTAGTGACAATTTAAGAAGTTAAGAGGACAATTGAGTATGTTAAGAGGAAAATTGAGTATTTTAAATAGCAATTTAGTAAGTGAAGTGTATACTTTAAGAGGCGAAATGAGTACTTTGATATATAAACTGACTATCTTAAGATGACAACTGAGTACTTTAATATATAAATTGAGTATCTTAAGATGACAACTGAATACTTTAAGAGGACGATTGACTATTTTAAGATGAAAATTGAGTACTTTAATATATGAACTGATTTGAAAACAAAATCGTTACCAGTAATGGAGGAAGAACGAAAATGGAGAAAGACAACCTAAGTGCAGCAACAACGAAAAAGGAGGAAGAACGAAAATGGAGGAAAAAGAAGCAAGAAGGACAATGGAGGAAGAAGAATCAAGAAAGAAATTAAATTTGATTTTGAAAACTGAAATGGAAGTTTTCAAAATTAGAAGTTTAAAAGATGCCAAAAAAAAAAGAAAAAAGGAAAGTTGGAGGGATCCCGCGCGCGTGCAGGCCACGCGCCTCTAATTGGGCCGCGACATTGGGCCGTCTCACCTTGAGACGGTCTCGGCCAAGAATTTGTGTTATTTTTTTTAGGGGTAATAGGTTATTTTGTATACTCGGAGAAAACACCCTTAAAACTTCGTATTATTCATGGTTAATTAAAACTTTGTATTATTATAGGGTAATTAGTTAAAAGTTGTATTATTTACGGTAATTTTTCCAAAAATTTAATAATTAGTACTATGTTATAATATTATCTAGTATTGCTTCCTATTCTTCTTATTAATCCTATTTTTCAAATAAGGTCAAGTCATCTTATTAGTCTCGTTTCTATTTATGGTTTATATTTTTTTACATTGCTTTTTTTTTTTTTTTGAAATTCCACGTGGTAACCTGACGTTTTGGATTTTCCACGTGGTAACCAAAACTTTTATAAAATTTACGCGGTAACCCTAAGGTTTACGTAATTGTTCCACCGTGATCTTTTTGCACATAAGAACGTTAACAAACATTAATTTTGAAGCTTAGCTATTGTAGGCATATTTATGAGACTCATCATTTCTAATGCTATGAGTTTCAACCTTTTTCCCCAAAACATAAACCCAACTCTAACATCTAATTTCATCCAAATCATATTTTTTTTCCCCATATCTAAAGGTGGTAGATTTAGGGTTTATATTTTGGGGGAAACGTTTAAAACTGATGACATATAAAATGGTGAGTCGCATAAATAGGCATACAACAGCCTTATACATTCAAAATTAACGTTTGCTAACGTTTTATATGCAAAAAAGTCACAGTGGAAGAATTTGGTAAACCTCATATTACTGCGTGGTTTTTTTAAAAGTTTTGGTTACCATGTGGTATACCCAAAACCTCAAATTTTCTCTATTGCTTATTTTGAGATGTTTTTAATATTAGCGGAGGTCTTATATATTGATGAGGAGAAGGAGCGAATTGGGCCCAAACCTTACCAACTACGAAAAATTGAAACAAATAAGATTTAAAAACAAAAAAAGTAATGGAATAAGATTGAAATCAAACTTTTCCAAAAAATAAGCGTCAAATGCCTGTTCGCAGTTACTAAGTGCGAACAACTTGCTTTGACTGTTTTGACCTGTTCACACTTAGTAACTGCGAACATGTATGCGGGGTTTTTAAAACAGAAACTTTCTTTAGAATTCAGGCAACAAGGTTGTTCGCAGTTACTTAGTAACTGCGAACAGGTCAAAATCAGTCAACAGGCTATTCGCAGTTACTAAGTGCGAACAACCCTGACTTTTTTTTTTTGAAAATTCCCCTCCTATTCGCATTTAGTAAGTGCATACAGCTCGAAACCTGTGCCCATACCTAATAGACGCTTAGTTTTGGGATAACTTTAATTTGGGTCTTATTTCATTATTCAGCCGGTCTTGGCCGAGACCGTCTCATGGTGAGACGGCCCAGCCCAAGCCGCGCGCTATAGGGGAGAGTAAACTGCAATATGATCAGTTTCTATCTTAACACTTTCATTTTCATGGTTAAAGTGTTCAGTTTCTAATATGATCAGTTATGCTTTTAGTATGTTTCAGACTAAATGACAATTGTCCATTTATATCAATCAGTTTTAAGACTAAATGGATCAATTGTCCAATAAAGTGTATCAGCTTCATTGATAATAGCCTCAATTTAGTCAGTTCATTTTCGCCTCTTAAAGCATACACTTCACTTACTAAATTGCTATTTTAAAATACTCAATTGTGCTCTTAAAAAAATTTGATATACAATTTGTATATGATTTCACAAATAATGGTATTGAATCAAATTATATGTTTGATTTTCTACCCCATCTTCAATTCATTAGTACTCTTTTCAGTTATCTTGTTAACTTCATCAATTGTTGCCTTATATAGTGTTCCTACTACCTTCCTTGCTTCTTCATTGTCTCCATGTAAGTGTGGAACGTCATGCATGTTGTCATCACTATATCCATCAAACCAGACGCTGTTAAGAATCAAATTGAGGCTATTATCAATGAAACTGATACACTTTATTGGACAATTGATTCATTTAGTCTTAAAACTGATTGATATAAATGGACAATTGTCATTTAGTCTTAAAACTGAACACTTTAACCATGAAAATGAATGTGTTAAGATAGAAACTGATCATATTGCAGTTTACTCTCCCCTATAGCGCACGGCTTGGGCTGGGCCGTCTCACCTTGAGGCCGTCTCGGCCAAGTTTTGGTGTTCATTATTTGTTTTGCTTTATGATCTTATCCTTTTCAAAATTTTCAAACATGAACTTAGTCCAAAAACATTCCAAGCCCAAGAAGATCCCATATGAGTCAATATAGGGACACTTATCCACTCTTACAAACAAATCTGGGCCTGACATCGGGGCCCACTTATCCACTCTAACAATTTATTGAGTGGATATCATATAATAAACTATCCAGTAAGTCTCATGGGAGACGGTCTATTCTATAGACGGAATCTATAAAGCCCAACCCAAAATATAACATAGTATATTTGGGGTTATAATAAATTATTTGGGGTTATAATAACTTATATTTGGGGTTATAGAATAATATATTCGAGGTTATAATACCTTACATTTAAGATTATAACATAATATAATTGATATTATAATTAAAAAAATCAGTTAAGGGAAATGGGCTGGCCCAATATTGTCGTCTATCCTATAGACCGTCTCTTGTAAGATTTTGTGTAAACTATCATCCACTAAAATAATTACTTTTATCGTGTCTCCTTAGAGGATGACAATTGTAATTTTCTAATATTTTGATAGTATTTTATAATATGATGTATAAATTGTCGTGTCTCTTTAGAGGATGACATTTGTAATTTTCTAACATTTTTATAGTATTTTATAATTTATAATTTAGCTCTAAATTTAAAGATAGTTAAAGTCTAATTTAGGTAAATATTGTCATATAATAAACTATCATCCACTATAATAATTACATTTGTCGTGTCTCCTTAGAGGATGACGCTTGTAATTTTCCAACATTTTTATAGTATTGTATGATATGATATGTTGATACTTCTAGCCTTATTAGAGTAGTATTAAATCTTATTAGTTGTATTAGTTTATAACTAGTATAAAAACTCGTGCAATGCACGAATTTTTTAATATGAAAAAACATAAAAAGTATAAATTTTAAAAGAATTATCCAATTACATAAAATGTAATAATCACTATTAAAATTTTATAACAACCTCACAACTATAAATTAAAGTCTTTTTTTATTCATTAAAAAATGTTTTTTTATGATGACAAACTAATAAAGATTTTGAATGCGATATTATTGTTTACCTAATTTAACATAGCTTTAAAATATGCCGATAAATTATGCCTATTATAAAATTTAAAATATGCTTATAGATTATAAACACTTTGTCAAGGTTTGCTAATGATTACACTTGTCATTTTTCAGCATTTTTATTAATATGTATGATATGATATGATATGATATTATAAACACTTTACCTAATTTAGTTTCAATGTTAAAAAATCAATTTTTAAATTGGGTAAATTTTGTCATGTAAGCAACTATCATTCACTAAAATGATTTCATATTTGTCAAGGTTTTCTAATGATGACATTTCTCATTTTCTAGCATTTTTAGTAATATGTATGATTGTATGATTATAAAATTTTAATTATTTGAATCAATATTATTTCCTAAATTAAAATGTACGTCATGTAATCAGAAGAAATCTATTATTCAATTTATTGAAACTCTAATAAGCTGACACTTGGAATTTTCAAAGTCTTTTATTATATTGTATGATAAGGCGTTATAATGTACTATTAGTTATATAGTATTAGTCATATTAATGTAGTTTAAATATATTATGATTTGTATTAGTATATTATGCTATTACTCGTATTAGTGTATTATTAGTATGTTATTAATTAATTGTATTAGTATATAATGAGTCGTATTAGTGTATTATTAGCTTATTAGTATATAGTTAGTCATATTATTGTATTATATTAGTCTTATTAGTGCATTATTAATCTATTAGTAGATAATTAAGTGAACATTATTATTATTATTATTATTATTATTATTATTATTATTATTATTATCATCATCATCATCATCATCATCATCATCATCATCATCATCATCTAGGGGTGAAAGTTCGGTTTGTACTTTCGATGAAACCAAATAAAACTGTATTAATTTTGGTCTTATGCTTTTTAGTCCAAATCCAAACCTTATTTTGTTCTATTTTCAAACCGTACCGAACTGCGTTACATTGCCCCAGATCGAGTCCAACCCGCCAAAATCGAAGTTTATAGTCCGTTTAATGTTACCTTGACCGATTTTGTATAACTCGGCAAAAACTTAATCTGAGACATTTGTAAGTGACTGAAACAAGTTATAATCACAAAAAAAAAAAAAAAATCACATTGAAGGTTACGTAGATAATAGGTACATAGTACATAACAACACAATATAAAATTGATAAACAAAGTAGGAGTTACAGTTTTATTTAGTTTAGAACATAACGCACAACTTAACAGTAGGCGGTGTAATTAATTAATGGCAAGTACCAGAAAAGATACCATCACAGCTAAAGCCAGGGCAACATGCATCTAGCGCCCCGCAAGGATATCCAGCTGATGGGCACCAAGTGCAGAGTCCTAATGGGGCTAGTCCGCTACGCTTGCAACTATTACCAGGGCAACATTCTTGATAGATGCAGGCTTTACCATTTGGTATGCACATTAGATTTCTCTCTTTTTGGAGTGTTGCTCCTCCTCCTCCTCCTAAAAGAAGTATATTATTACCAAATTCATCCATAATTATTTCACTATTCATACCCATAACCATCAACATCATACTTAAGCTTATTGTAACTACCATTATGTAATACTCAACATACTTTCCCATTCCGCCCTTTTTTATTTCTTTCTTTCTTTCTTTTTTTGTTAGGTACTTAATAAGATAAGATTTCTTATTGTGGAGTTTGATCAATGAGTAGCTGATCTATTTATAATCCTCTACCTAACAACCCCATTATACTCCCTCCTATTCATAGAGAATCAGACATTTGAGTTTTGCACTAATTAAAACTAGGAGGGGTGGAGGACCACTTAAAAGTCATGAGTGAAAAACTTTTTTTTCCATAAAAGGTATTGATGTTTATGTGTTGTTGTGTTGTTGTAGTAAGGGTAAAAGATAAAAAAAAAAAGACAAAAATAAAAATGGGACGTTTTCGGCGAATTAACCCAATAAAAAAATATCACAATCTCTATGAATAGAAGTGACTATTGTTATTATATTTACTATCATATACTTCCTCCGCTCCATATTAATTAGTTGCAACATGATGTAAGAAGAGATAACTTTCCTAAAAAAAAAAAGTAATAAGAGATAGCACTTTCATTCATCACTTTTAATTTATGATTAGTTATTGATCTATTAGTTAAAACATAGTCAAGCGAGATCTTGTTTGAATCCTCTCATTGTAAAAGTTATTAATAGAAAATTTTTATAATTTTTTGTTATACATAACTAGAGATATAACAAACTTTATACTTTCTCCCATAATACTTGCTATTCATAGTTAACATTTTTCCACACAAGATGTCACACTCAGTAGCAAGTATTATGAAACGGAGAAAGTATGACCTATAAAGATGCTTTACCCTATATAACAAAAAGAAAAAAAAAGGTAAAACAAACTCTAACAGAATAAATCCCACACAAAACAGTCGGTCTCGTAAGAGACCGTCTTTTTGAGAGACGTCTCTCAAGCCCAACCTATTAAAGCTTGTTTAGACTAAAAAACTGATAATGTGCTTACCAAAATTGGATGGTCTCACAAAAAGACCGTCTCTCACAGAAAATTTGTGTACAACAAAAAAAAAATTGGATAAAAGGGAAAGTATAGAGAGAGATTGATAACAAATTTTTTTTTATACACCCATTTTTTCTGTTAGAGTTTGTTTTACCTTTTTTTTCTTTTTGTTATTCTGAGATGGTGAGGATATAAAGCCGTAATTTTTTATTTTTTTATTTATACAAATATGTCAGAAATTTTAATAAAGCCGTTCATCGCACTAGCATTATCTAGTCTAATTCAAATTAAAACACTTTAGAAATTTTCAATCAAAATCCAAATCAAATTTATAAAAAGTCGAAACCACAAATCGTATATTCAATTTAATTTGATTTAGTGTACTATTTTAATCCAAATAACTTTCAATATCCCTATCAAACAGATCAGGTTAGGTCGGGTTCGGGTCAATGGGTCATATATAAACAGGTGAGAAAATCCTTGACCTAGACCCAACCCATTTACTTAATTGGGTCGAAAATTACAACCTTGACCCGACCTGGAACAGATCAGGTTGACCCGATTTTGACCCACTTAACCCGTTTATAATTTTTTTTGTTTTCGTTTAAGGTTTGTAACGTTGTTTAAATCTAAGGCTTTAATTTTAAGTTTATGTTTTTTTTGTGGTTTATTTTGTATTTACTATGAAAAATAAGAAAATGGTAAATGAACTAAGTTTATCTTATACTTATTGATTTAGCTCGAAATTAAAACATTTAATTAAATGGGGTATACAAGTTTTTTTCAGGTTTAAAATTTTGACCTGAATCTAACCCATTTAATAAATAGATTAGGTCGGGTCGACTCATTTAATTAATTGGGTCAAAAGTGTAACATCCTGGCCCAACGGACCACCGGTGACTACTCATGGACACTGTAGACTAACCCACAAACCAACAGAAGTCTTTCCAGCGCACTTTGACCTCACTCGTGCGCACCCAGGAAAACTTGCCCGGAGGTCATCTATCCTAAGATTGCTCCCCAGCTAGCACGCTTAAACGTTGAGTTCTTAGCAAATGGGCTCCCTAGGAAAAAAAGATGCACCGCGTTAATATGAGTAATCTATCAATCCTTTTTAAATCTCATTTTGGGGTATTACAAAAAGTCTCAACCAAAAACCATTTATTTCTGGTTAGGTTCAGTTCGGGTTAGCAGGTCGGGTCAACTTTTGCCAGCCCTAATTTAAATGCCTTCATTAATAAGCCATTTACACCATGCATTCATCATCAACTTAAACACTATTATTAACACACAGATTAATCTACCAACTCAACTAAACATTTAATCACCCATTTAATCCATATTCCATTTTTATGGACACACTATTACATACTCTCTTATCCTAACTCTGAGGTTCCCTTAAAATTTGTGTTAGCTGTTTTCCACACTTGAATTCCTTCCAATCCATGAATGCGACATATCAGCACCCCTCACTCTTTAGTCTTTAACACTCCATTAACTTGGCGGGCCCCACAACTAACCATAGTCTGCCCATAAACCAGGCCCAATGGCTTTCTTCCCGCTGTATTTACATACACAGTCTCTGTCAGCATTAAAACAATATATTTTATGAAAATGACAACAAAAAGCAAACATTACATTACTATATCTTTTTATATTTTTATTTGCACCAAACATTACATTACTATATCTTTTTATATTTTTATTTGCACCATTTTAATAATTAATATGTGATACTTTACATCTCTGCAAAAGTCTGACAACCTCTCATAAATTATCTTCTTGGATTTCAACAATGAGAATACTAGTATGTGATACTTTACAGTTTCAATTGGATTTTCCATTCTTTTCATTTGTTTCGCAAAATCAAATAGGGACTAAATGTAGAGGCGAAAAAAAAAAAAAAAAAAAAAAAAGAGATCAAAGACAAAAAGAGTGAATAGGCAGATGGAATTGAAGATGAAAGACAGAAGAGCAAATTTCGGTGTTCGCTCTAGTAAATTGGTTTTCGGTTTTGTAAAATTGCAAACCTAGTTATTTCGGTTTTTTAATTTTCAAACCTAATCCAAACTAAATTTTAAAAATCATTAAACCATTTTTGTTATATGATTTGCGGTTTTAATCAGAATAAGTTTCACCCCTAAATATAATTACTTTTACAATTATGTGTTTTTGGCTCAATCGTGACCATAGAATTTTTTATTTTAGTGAAATCAAGGGTGTAGACTCTTTCTTACCCTTTTCATAATGAGAAGGGTGAGAATGATTTATAGTCATAGATCTTATGAAGATCTAACGGGTAAAAATAAAAGGGCCTAAACCGTGACAATAAAGAAAATAAAGAAAACGGTCCAAGAAAATAAGTTTCTCTCTCCTATGAAAACCAAAATCGCTGCTCATCTTCTTTTCCTTGAAAACAAAACGCTGCTCCATCTTCTCTTTGATCGTCAATTTGTGAAAACCAAAAATTTCTTGTAGTTCTCTTCTCTTCATCGTTGTCATAGACAAATCATGTATTTTTTTTTACAGATTTTAATATGTTTCTCAAATCAATTTCAAATTAGTAATTAATTCAGGGTTTTCTAATTGGGGATAAATTCCATCTCTAATCTCATTTCAATCTGCAAAAATTGATTGTTATTATTATGTTATATTGTGTTGCATTTGTCTGGAATTAGGTTTTCCATATTTGTCTCTAACAGTAGACATCAATTTTACTTTCTTTTCTTCCATTAATATCCTGTTCAGACAAAGCTCTTAGGTTCTATCTCGTATAAGGTTTTCTGAGTTGGTTTCTCATTTTGTTGATTTGTTGCGATTAAAGGTTACTATGTTCATTTTTAAAGTTACTATGTTCATTTTAAAATTAATATGTTCTGAACAAGATTATGAATTAAGTATTGCACTTATCATGCTCTTGTTATATGGTACTATGTTACGATTAAAGGTTACTATGTTCTTATAAAATGATACTATATTATGATTAAAGGTAATATGTTCATTTTTAAAAATTATTATGTTCTGTATAAGATTAAGAGAAGACATTAACTATACATAATCATAGTAACCTTTATTCATAACATAATATCTTTTTCTAAGAATATAGTATCTCATTAGCATTTTCAGAACATAGTAACTATTAAAATGAACATAGTATCTTGAACTGACTAGTGAACTTCAACAAATCTTTATTATAATCATATGAGGAGACAGTAACTCTAAATAATTATGGTAACCTTTAATAATCACATACTATACATGGTGTGAATTTTTGACACAATATTATATGTCATATTGATTTTGTTATTACTTATAGTAATTTTTATATGACACATATAAGCCTATTAGCTCAATTGGCAGAGCACTCTGTTCTTCATTGCATGGAGGGTGTAGGTTCAAATCCTACGTAGGCTATTATTTGCATTTAGCATCTAATATTATGACCATCTCTTCGATAAAAATAAGCAAATTATAGTTTTGAATTTGTTTTTTCACAATTACAAAACAACGTGAAAATCTTGCAACCAACGATTACCACAGCTATGCCAAGCACATTGCCAACTTGTTAATTAAGTGACCAGTCATGAAACTTAAATGGCTTTGGTGCTTATATGATACACCTGCAATGTAGGCATTGAATTCACCAAATTTTGATGTGCTACCGTTTAATTCTATGTTTACACATATATTGCAGGAATAATGCATTATTAAGTTTGTAGTTTTGGCTTTTGTGACATGGGTTAATTAATTATTTTATCAGATTCGTAAAGGACTAGAGTCATGTAAATAATGTGTGTTTTTCTTCTGTATTTATTGTATCCACTTTTATTATATTGTATATGTGTGTTATTAAATTAAATTGTTTATTTAATTATGCAGGAATGCGATTATAGTACATAGAGGTGCATTACTATTATATGTTTCATTCTATGAGCAAAATATATTGGGTATATGGTTCTCTGTTTTCTTTTTCTATTATCGTAGGAATTGGTTTGTTAATATGTCAACTACTCATCTATACAACATTTGAGAGACATTTTGGCCCAGTCCCAGTTGCACGTGTAGGAGCGGTATGCTTCACATTAGTAGAAAATTTCGCTCGCATTGACAAACTCTGCTATCTACCTCTGCTTCATATTTTTGTTCTTGTTTTGTTTTCCGAAGGTTCTTAGTATCGCATTGCTGTTAAGTTATCCCTTCTTAACTTATTTAAAAGGGTCGATTCTCCTAATTGTGACCGATCTAGCTTCTGCACTGAAAAATGTTCTTTCGGTATGTATTTCCTAAACTAAAATCACATGTACTACTACATACGACTATGTTTTAGGCCGCTTTTTGTAATGTTCTCCTTTTCTCGTCTTTGAAAATCGCAGATTTCTATCGCTACTGGATTGTTTCTCCTACAGAATAGAGCCGTGGTAAATATTTGTTATGTACATCGTCTTTTCTTGTAGATTTAGTCGTTATTCATCCGGTTTTTTATCACTGATATTCGGAGTGCTCTTACCAGCATCAACATCAAAGAGGAGCTTCGAATGGAATTTCGTTGAGCCTCATATCTTTCTTCAAAGCATTGGGTCCTGCTGCAGCTGGAGCGTTAGCTGTAAGTTTCCTTTTCGTCATGCTATTTACATACGTTGGTTCGACTACCATGTGGTGTTGATATGATCAAGATGTTTTTTCAGTAGCAAACTCTAAGGGACTAAGGGAGTATATCTGAAGATGTGTGGTATTGTTGGTTTGTTTTGTGCTTCTCCATAAAATTAAGTAGATTTCTACGAGTCGTTTACTAAGCGATTGAGAAACGAAGCTACGTATGTACTCCCTTCTTCTCTGATCTATGAGATTGCACCACCTTTAAAATGACAAAAAGATTTTGAAGTGACACAGACGTCAAAACTATGACTAATAATAATATTAAGAGAGAAAATATGCTAATGAGAATTAAAGAATATAATGGGAACATTTTGTATATCTCAATTATTCATTCACATTGTCATGGTTAATAATCAATATTCCATTACGTCACTGCCTTAATGACTCTTACTTAGGTTAAATGTACGCAATCTTACATTTTAAAAATGTGAAGAGTTTGTTTTCGACCAACGCTTGATATATATCAAACATCATGTAATCTCGCGCATTGCTTGTCTTGCAGTCTCTCTTGGTCACAAACACGCAAGAACGCAACTTTCCTACCAGGTTTGTTTACACGAACAATTCATTAACTTGTTTAGTTGTTTGTTTGTTCATCCTGCGCAATGGGTCAGGCCGGGTCGGGCTCTAGATGAAACGGGCTGGGCCGGACCTTACAAAACGAACTTGATATATACTTCTGTTAGTATCTTGGACTCGCCATTTCTTATACAAGCGTTGCTTGTAGGAAGTCATATCGTGTTCTTCGTGCTTAACGTGATCGAATTTATTGGGTTGCTGATGACTTTCAAGCCTTTCCTGGCGAAACCTATTCAAGAATTTTGCTAGTTCTTTGCTACTAAAACCTTGGTTGCAACCATCTACATTTTTGATTTTTTGCATGAATTTATGATTGATTTTTGAACTCTAATGACCCTTTTATTTTAGGAATTAGGAGTGTCATTTACATGTTTTGTAGAACTATTTTAGTCATATATATTTTTTTAATTTGTTGTTATATTTCCTTTGTTTTGAAATACTTGCAACTGATTGTGATATGATATGTGCCAAAATATCAATATTACTTGCAAGTATAATGAGACAGAGGATGTAATATTAGTTTATATTGTACTATTAATATAATTATATATTACAGAATAAGACTATTTATTTATTTATCTTATTGAGAGATTCACATATTAGGTTAGTGTATACTAAATAGTGCGGATTAAGTATACAAGACTTATACATTTAGTTCACCTTAAATTAGAGGTGTTCATTCGGGTGATCGGGTCGGTTTCGAACGGGTGCCATTCGGTTCGGTTGTATTTCGGATCGGTTATGTATCGGCTGTTTGTTATGACGGGTCACACTCGGGTTGGGTCGATTAGTCACGGTTCGATTAAAGATCGGTTATTCGAGCAATCGGGTTAGCATCAGTTCGGTGCCGGTTGAAGTTCGGGTCGAGTGTTAATCGGTCTCGGGTTGTCATCGGTTAATAATTGGTTCGGTTTTGTCGGGTACATGTAACACCCCTGAATTTCCGAACCACTATACGAAACCGAAACCGCAAGTAATGGAAGGAAATTCGGGTGTTACAAAAGAAAGAGATAAAGAAAAAGAAATAAATCAACGAGTAAATGAGTAGAAATTTCGGCAGCATCTACCCTAAAACTGGGCGCCCATGTAAAAAGACAAACAACATATATAACGCATAATAACATAGAGGCATCAATGGCCTAGCAAAATATATCATATCGGATCGTTTCAACGCAAGCTTCTCCCAACTATCTACAAAACATGGATCGTGGTCCCCGTGTAACACTTGAGTTTTCAAACAAAGAGACAGAAGACTATACAGCTAGAAAGTTTGCAGCGGAAATTAAGTTCTACAAAAGAGAGGTCAAATTCCTCAAGCCCCAAAACATAGCCAGACTAAGAGGAACGAACTACATATAAATTTCACAAATAAATCCATTGTGCAATCCAATACACGCGCTCATCGCTCCCCCCAAAATGCAATGCAAAAGATCGTCGTCACCTGCTAGGTCCGCCTATGATCACCCTGCTGTTCAACGTAAGACAGAGATATCAAACGTATCACCACAGGGCCACCATAGAAAGAGCCATATCAACAAATCAAACATGTACACGTCAGTAACTAACATAATATCATAATAAGGCATAATTAATATCAATAAAGTACATCACAATGTATAAGAAATTCCACAACACTCCACGTGTTACTCTGACCCCTAGACATCATCTCCTACTTCTCAATGTCGATCTTATCCTCTTTAATCCTTTTCGACTTCGTAACTTCTCGGAATCACGTGCACCAAAGCTTAACCATTTCCAAATTTATCTCTTTATATATTTATATGTGACTAGAGGCCACCATTTTGGGGTTTGCAAGACCCACATGGCAACACCTCAACCAAGGGCGGTGACGGGCCATACCGGCGCCCTTGGTTGAGGTGTTGCCATGGGGTCTTGCAAACCCCAAATGGTGGCCTCTAGTCGCATGCGTTAGGTATGTTGACTCCACTGGTTTGGTACCCCAGTTGGTTTAGTTCCCGGAGGTATGGATCATCTATATATGGTCGCTGTACGGGGGTATGTTCATACTTTCCGAACCACTATACGAAACCGAAACCGCAAGTAATGGAAGGAAATTCGGGTGTTACAGTACAGATCGGGTTCGGTTTTTTAGAAAACAGAATTCGGCTACGTATTACTAATTACTATCGATCAAAAACAAAATAGTTAAAATGCAAATCAATTAGTGATCATTATTACTTTGTTACTTTTAAATGTTTGACAGAAAATTAAAAATATAAAGTTCTATAAATTTTCCTCTAGTACGATTAAAAGGAGTTTAATAAACATTGACCATTGATAATTATTAGCTCTAAATATATGAAATCATGTATTTATTAGATTAACTAATGAAATGATTGAATATAAGTATATCATATTTCTATCTTAAAAATTGGTTCAGATTTAAAGCAATTCGATCTAAAATTCGTTCGGGTTAAGTCGGTTTTAGCCGGTTCGAGTTCGGTTTCGAGCATGAATCGGGTCGGATATGACTCGGTTCGGTCATTTTTAGGTTCGGATAATCTCGGTTGACGATTATGTTTCGGTTACAGTTCGGGTTCAGCTTTCCCATTTTCGGTTGTCAACCGGTTCGGGTACAACACCGGTTCGGGTATTGTCGGTTCGATAAACCTGAAAACGGAAGATATTTTCGGATCGATTTACTTTCGGTTTCGGTTCGGGTTTTCGGGTCGGGTCACTTTTGAACAGCTCTACGTTAAATAATACTCCCTCCTATTCACAAAGATTGTCCCATTTCCATTTTTGGTCAAGTCACAAAGATTGTCCCATTTCCTTTTTTGGCATGTAATTTTTACCCTTATACCCTTATTTACTTTACCTATTTACTTTTTAATCTTATTAAATCTATCTAATTTTTTCCCAAACATTTAATTAATCTAACTTAATTATACCCTACCCAGTGGCGGATCCATTCAAGGGCACCCCCTGGCACGTGCCCCAGGGGGATTTTTCAAAAAAAAAATTAAAATTAACACACTTGTGGATGCGGGCTGTAGGGGTCAGAAAATTTGAGTCTCATTTCACCAATATTAAAAAATACTACCCTTTTATCTCTCTCTTCTTCCCTAAATCAAGCAAAACCCTAACAACCTACAATTACAAACCACCGCCGCCGGCCACCTACTCCAGACGCCGCCATCAGCTTGCCGCCGGTCTTCACCTGAGACCTCCGGCCACCAGAAGTCGGGCTCCAGACTCCGGTTCCAGGCCTGTTCCCGAATCGCGACCTGCTGCCTGCTTTCTCTGATTTTCGAAAAGATTTCAGGTATTTTTATAATTTTTAATTTTTTATATTTATTTTTTAATCCTTTGATTTTGATACTTATTTTTTAATTCATTGATTCTTTATGCTTTTTAGGGTATTGTTAATCTTATTCTTAAAATCTATATGTTCTTATTATGAATTTATGATGTTTAACTTTTTTTATCTTACTTTTGATTTTTGAATTTCTTAGAATGTCATTTTTTTTCATTGTTTATGCAATTTGAATTATTGAGTATTTGAATATATGAATTATTGAATATTTGTTCATGTTATATAAATGTGTTTGTTTTTTTTAATAATTGATTATTTCTTGATTTTTTTGTTTATCTCCTTTGAGTAATTGAATATCTAATTTGACTAATTTAATAATTGAACATTTGTGAATTATTAATGTGTTTTGATGTTCTTACTAGAATTCAAAAATTGATATAATGAAGAGAAAACAAGAGACCATTGCTTCTTTTTTTTGCCAAACATTTGAGTAAAGAAGTTGGAGATAAGTCTAATCCTACTCCATTATTGCGCGTCTTTATCGAAATTTTTTTTCCATTCGTTGGTGCCCCATGAGACTCAAAATCCTGGATCCGCCACTGACCCTACCCCTTCCTATATCCCTCCATTCTACTTACCCATTTCAAAATCACATTTCCAGAAAATCATTTCCAGAAAATCAAATCTCATAAACCCATAAAATCATTTCAATCCCTCCATTCTTCATCTCCCTCATCAAATCTCATCTTCATTTCCAGAAAATCATTCCAATCTCATAAACCCATTCTAGAAACTTCACCATTCATCTTCATCTTCTCTCTTCTCTCTCAAGAACACTCTCCCTCAAGAACACTCAAGAACACTCTCCCTCAAGAACAGTCAAGCATCTTCAAACCCAAAAATGGCGTTTTTTTGTGTGGAAAATGGCGTCCCTCAAGAACATACATTCATCCTCTCCCTCAAAAATGGCGTCTTTTTTTCTTGAAAAATGGCGTCCTTCCAGATCTGGGTAATTTAGATGGGTAGTTTTTGATCTGGGTTTGATTTTGTATTTTATTTTTCAATTTGTGTAAACTAGATGGGTATTTTATTTTTCAATTTGTGTAAACTAGATGGGTAATTTATTTTTGGTTCTTCTGGGTTCGTTTTGATTTATTTTCTTCATTCTTGTTTAGATTTTTGGTTCTTCTGGGTTCGTTTTGATTTATTTTGATTTTTCTTCATTCTTGTAGATCTGGAAAATTGTAAACTAGTTGAATAATTTTTGGTTTGATTTCTGGAAAATTAGTTGAATAATTTTTGGTTTGATTTTTTGTGGAAAATTTCTGGAAAATTTTCATAATAATTCTGGAAAATTATCAAATTAAA
This sequence comes from Amaranthus palmeri, assembly GCA_019776075.1. Lineage (NCBI taxonomy): Eukaryota > Viridiplantae > Streptophyta > Magnoliopsida > Caryophyllales > Amaranthaceae > Amaranthus > Amaranthus palmeri. The sequence goes on from JAAKBH010001102.1 coordinate 27,747, forward strand.
GTTGAATAATTAAAGTTTTCTGGAAAATTGTAGATTGGGTTTGAATAATTGTGGAAAATTGGTTGAATAATTAATTTTTAATCCCTACAATTAAAAACCACTAATAACACTCTCTCTCCTACCCCAAAAGTTCCATTTGACTTTTCTTAAAATCCGTGAAAAGTCAAATGGGACAATCTCTTTGAATAGGAGGGAGTAAGTAATCAGTAAAAAGATTTAATCGGTAAAAATCAATTTCAATAAGTAAAAGTCAATTATAATCATTAAAAATAAGTTGCAATCAATAAAAACAGTCCTGAACAATAAAAATCAATTATAATCAGTAAAACTAACTTAAAATTATAACTAAAGGTCAATTGCAATCAATTTGGCTAACGTGGGTGTAAGATGCAGATTTTCGGATATTTCCAGGTCCTATCCTTGAAGACTCCTCTAGAGCCGAAAGACTCTTATGACCGCCCTATCCTTATGGGTATGAGACCCCGTCGATCTTCTTTCCCCGGACCCTGACCATAGAGTATCTATGTGCGGGAACACTGTATGATGATGATGATGATGATGATGATGATGATGATGAATTTCAATCAATTAAAATCAGTATCAATCAGTTACAATTAGTAAAAATCAATTATAATCATTAAATAATTAGTCTTAATCTATAAAAATTTCTTTAACTAAATGTAAAAAAAAAAAAACAACTTTTGGTGGCTTGCATTGACTTGATTGCTTGATCTCTTTAGATATGACCTTTTAACGAATCCAATCATTTACGTAAATGACAAGGATGTGTTAATTTTTATTCTAAAATGACAGCTTGTTTATATATTGTTGAAATGCCCATTATTACCCACATGTGAGTTGTCCCACATTGGAGAAAGAGAAGAGTATGCATCACTTTATTTACTCAAGGAGTAACTCCTACTATTACCAATTGGTTTTAGCAGTAAATCTTCTTTGGGTTTATATGAGTGGTCTACTTCTTCTCCTCCTTGTTTGGGTTGCCCAGGCCCATTTTCTAAATTCTATCATACATTAAATAAATCACGGTCTATACTATAGACCACAATTTTATGGATCAGCCCAAATACAAATCAGTTTTCAATTTCTAATATTTAAATTAATTAAAAAAAATTAAAAATGTAATGATAACTAAATAGTCATTTTATTTTCAATTTTCCTCTTTTAATAATTACTTTCCCTCTTCTCTCACTACTCTCTCTCTCCTCTTTATTAATTTCTCTTTTCAGTTTTTGGTATTCAAACTTCCAAATCTTTTCATTTTCATTATTGTTCCTCAAGATTATCTACTCATCTTCAAAGTGAGTTTTTTTCGAATTTATTTTATTATGGTTTTCAATTTTGTTCTGAATTTCTTGTCCGTTTTCGCATGAATTTTTTCGAATTTATTATAACACCAAACATATACCATTAAACCTCCAAAATACAGACATTATAATCCCAAACATATACCATTAAACCCCCAAACATATACCATTACACCCCCAAACATATACCCATATAGCCCCAAAACACAAATATTATAATCCCAAACACACATTATTATAGCACCGAATATATACCATTAAACCCCCAAACATATACCATTAAACCCCCAAAACACAGGCATTATAATCCCAAACACACACTAAACCCCCAAACATATATCATTAACCCCCAAAAATCGAATTTTTTGTCATTGAAGCCATTGATGAAGCTTGGAGAAGACAAAAAAATTGAAGCCATTGAAGCCATTGATGAAGCTTGGAGAAGACAAAAAAAAATTGAAATTAAGAATTCATGCAAGTTTGGAAATTCTCATCCGCCATTGAAGCCATTGATGAAGCTTGGAGAAGACAAAAAAAAAATTGAATTTATATAAACGTCCGCCATTGATGAAGCTTGGAGAAGACAAAAAAAATTGAAATTAAGAATTCTAATGGAGGATTTTTGCTCTTTAGTTTGTTGTTCTAATGGAGGAAATTATCAAGGAAGAGAGATGTGATCTTTTGGTATTCTTGCAAGTTTGGGACCCGTGAATTTGGCTTGTTAATTTAGGCAGTAATGAATGTATGGGGAAAGTGACAGCCTTTTGGTTTCCCAAAATAGTGGTTATTAAATTTATTTTTTAAAATTTTTTTTTCCTTTTTCTCCAAAAAATAAAATGCCATTTTGTGATTGGGCTAGGCTTTGTGGTATCCGTCTATAGAATAGACGGTCTCCCATGAGACCTACTGTAAATAAATATGATTAGCTGGATGACCAATTTTTTTCACGGTAATCAATATTTAAAGGCCTGTATTTTTTGGTTAATTTTTAATTTTAATTTTGTTAGTTAAAAGTTAAAATATATGTTTGATAAATAATTGTTCATCAGTTGAAAACTTGGCTTTATATCAAAATAATTAAGCTAATTTTAATTTTTTTGTTAGTTAAAAAGTTAAAATATTTATAGTATGAGTCAACTAATATTTATAGCTTGAATCGAAGTAATTCTTGTTAATTAATGTTTATAATATGAGTTTATCAATATTTATAATATGAGTTACAACTTATAAATTTGATGTTGATTTTCATTATATATATTGGGTGCAAATTATATGGATAATAACACAAATATTTAATACTTCTATGAATAGACATAAAGTGATGTATTTATTTGGTAATAATTAAAAGGGTCCTTTGAAGTAATGTGAATTCACCATTTTTTTGGTATCTAATTAGGTTTCCACAATAATAGCCAATCATCATACATATACTAATTCACAAATATTTGTGCCAAGTGTCACAAACACAAATGTATTTTAAAAGCTCTTTGCCAAGTGTCTCTCTAATAGTATTGGATAGTTGTTTTAGAATTCATCTCTTGTATTTCCTAATGCAATCTAAATTGTTAATGAAGAGTTTTATTTAAAGTGGTTTTAATTGTAATAGCCTAATAGGATACTTGATATTGACATAGATTCTATAAATCTGTATTCATACTAATATTAATAATGTTGTTTTTAGTTTTATAAGAGAATATAACTCATATCATATTCATACTAATTTTAAATGTTATTTTTAGCTTTATAAGAGAATATAACTCATAAATTGATGTAAGGTTAATTAATGTTAGGAAAATCTTTTTAACCACATTCCCTAATGTAATGCAATATAAATAGAAAGTTTACAAAAGAAGACTAATAAAGTTAAAGTAGTATACATTAAAATTAACTCGAGCAATCTAATTTTAACTTATAAATTCATTACAAAAGAGTCGTCATATATGTATGATTGTAGATTCTTCAACTTCTATTACTTTTAATGGTCATCAAAAACATATGTGCACTAATTTACTTATTTCTTTCCAAGATATAATTCTAGCATCCAATTTAAGAGGTAATATCCAATCATACTACTATTAACTATACTAGATAGATACCCGTGCTTTGCACGGAAATGGAACAAATATTCTTGATTTAATTACATACTTGTATAAAAAATTTGTAAAATTATTTATTTTTAATATATGAAGGTTATTGGGTAATGTCTTAAACATTATATTTTTTTCTTATATATATATTATTATTATCATTTATTATTATTATTATTATTATTATTATTATTATTATTATTATTATTATTATTATTATTATTATTATTATTTCTTTAATTTTCATTCACATATTTATATTGTATCTTAATCTCATTTGTATTTTTCTCTCATTTTCCAATTAAATATTTTTTTCTATTTTTCCTAACTTTTTCTTTACATTCATTTTATTTTAAATTAAAAGCTAATTATATGAATAAAGGTATTTTTTTGTAATGTTTATAACTTTTTCTATAAATAAATTAAAAAAAAGATATACGTCCATGACATGTTGAATCCAATCATTAATTGAGACCATTATTTTATAATGAAAAGATATTCCGTGAAAGAACATTAGAATTTTGCTAATTATATTATTAGATATTGATTTTATTAGATATTGAATTTGTAATGCTTTCAACTTCATAGATCATTATGCATTTGAGTTTATTTAGTGTCATTGGCTCATTAATTGGTAATATTATGCATTTTGCTAATTAATAAAAAAGTTACATTGCTTCAATAAGAAATGAATAATTAATTAAGAGTTTTGTAGACATATTTACCCACTTTTTATATGAAAATAAGAAAGATATAGTTTCATATTTACTATATTAAGAAATGAGTTATAAAAGTTAATCTTTTTCTACCATATTAGCTTGAAGAATGGGCGAGAAATTTTTTGCTTACAATCTGACACGTGTCAAGACTGTTTTTTAATCAGTAATTTTTATAGATAGATTATAGATATCAATATGCATGATAACATCATTAGAACTTTAATTATGTTTTTTTTTAAGTTAATTAAGTATTACTTCTATTATGAATTATGATTACATTTAGTATAAATTTGCTAATGCTTAATAAATAATTATCATGCATTATCATGCAATGGTAAAAGACTCTATACGAGGAATTTGTTGAATTTGTAAAAGGCGCTACATATTAGTAACCAAAACAATTTCTAAAAAACAAAAGTAAACCTACACCGTGCATTGCACGGGTATAATACAAGATACTTATTGAGAAACAATCTTTCAGGAAAAATAAAAAAAATTCTCAAAGTTGAGATTATTCATAGTTAATCAATAGTTAGTCAATAAATGAAAATGTTGGATTATGAAGCTAGTATGAATTAAAAGAATTGAAAACACAACATCACTTAATTTATATTCATAATCATAACCATTCCATTGAAGGAAGATATAAGCACAAATTACATAATAACATATATATGACTTAACATATTAAATTGATAAACGCACAAGAACGTACGTACATAGTAGGACGTACAGTTTTTATTTAGTTGAGAACTTGAGAATACATAAGTAAAGTGATGGATCATAGAAGATACTTCTATATAGAACATATCAATGTCCATCTCACCCAATAATGCATAGTGTGAATGGTGGTCTAATGGCAAGTACCAGAAATGTAACCATCACAGGTTAAGCCCGAGCAACATATATCCAACAGCCCACAAGGATAACCAGATGATGGGCACCATTTGCAGTATCCAAATCCGTGTGACATTATCTGGCAACGATTACCAGGACAACAGTTTGCAGATGAGCTGCACGGTGAACCATTTGGTATGCACTTTAAATTTCTCTCTTTTTGGAATGATGCTCCTCCAAAAAGTATGTTACTACCAAATTCATCCACAATTATTTCACTATTAGCCATAATCATGAACATCATGCTCAAGCTTATAGTAACTACCATTATATAACACTCAAAGGACTTTCCCATTCCACCTATTTTTCTCTTTCTTTCTTTCTTTTTTGGTAAGATAAGATTGCAGCTTATTGTTATGTGTAGTTTTGTGGAGTTTAATTAATGAGTAGCTAATCTATTTATAATCCTGTACCTTCACTAATTCAACTTGGCCCCATTATATTATATTATTATTACTAGGGTACGGTTATCCCGTGTCATGCACTACAACAAATTTAGCTTTTTGCGACATTAAATTTAGTGACATTAAAAAATGCCACTGATTCATATTTTTAAAGTGATAATTGTTGGTTTTTATTTTAAGTTCCACCATAAAGTGATTTAGCGACACTTAATTTGGTCTTTAGTAGCATATGTAATTGTCACTATAATCTATAGTGTCATTTGTGAAAAATGTCAGTAGATCCTATGTCGCTAAAAGCTTTAGTGTGACTTTTTAATATGATGCTAAAGACTCTAATAAATGTCACTAAATCCTCTATATACACTATAAGAAATTTAAAATAGCAACATTTAAATTAACTGTCGCTAAATATATCCCTCTAAAAGCAAATTATGTTGTAGTGATGCACGATTAGGGTTTACTTTTATTTTTATATATAGATTGTTTGGGTTCATAACATGTAGGAGCATTGACAAAATTTAGCAAAATCCTCATATAGAACCTTTTACCAGCTCTTGGACATGAATGATAATAATTAGGGGTGTTCAAAAATATCTGTTTTGGAAAACCCGATCCGAAACATCCGGTATCCGGTTTGGAAAACCGTTTTGGGTCGGGTACCTGGTTTATAAGGGTCGGATCCGGGTAGTGATTGTAATGAAACCGGGTACCCGGTATCCGGTTTATTAATTTTTTTTAAATAAATGCGTTTGTAAAGTTTGTATAGAAGCTGTTCTAGATTACGAAAACTGGAACAAAAAAGTATAATTGAAACTAATTTGGTGTACTAGGCCAGGAGTATCTAATGTCTTGTTTGGTATTATCATAGAGTTTTATTGTAATTGTAGATGCTGTTGTTTGTTAGGAGTATGAGTAAAACTAACTACTTATCTTATCTTTACTTATTCCATTTTTTTTTTTTTTGATTTTTTTTATCAGATCTCAGAATTGAGAATTTTGTAAAAATAAGATAATCATAAAATGGTAATTTTCATCTTTAAGAATTAAGAATTTTGGTACTACCTCCTATTCAACTCATTAGTTCCATTTGATTTTTCACACTTGTCCAGAGAACATTTTAACCCTTAATATCTCTAATTGTTTTTAATTAAAATTAGATATTAATAATCTTTGTATTGAGACGAAACAAACAAGATCCCATGTGACTAATAGGTAGAATAGGAGGGAGTATTTTTCATTTTTTTCAATTGAATTATCTACCTCGTGTATGTTTGTATAGAAGATGTTCTAAATTAAGCTAATGAAAATGATAAAACCGGGAATCCGGTTTCCCACCCGGTTTAAACCGGGTACCCGAAAACCGGGTCAAAACCGGGGCGCAATTTTAGGTACCCGAAAAAGCGGGTACCCGGATTTCCGGATCCGGGTCGACCCGGTATCCGGTTTTGAACACCCCTAATAATAATCAATCAAGCATTAGCATCTTTATACTAAATGTAATCATAATACATAAAGTGCTTATGATGTTATCACATGTCATACACTTCAAAAGATATTATGATTAGATATTCCCTCTTAAATTGGATGTTAGAATTAAATCTCGGAACGGTGTACTGTAATCGGTGAACTCGTATATACGTTCTTGATAATAATTGAAGTAGTAATTATAAAACCTTCGCAAGCTGCAAAATGACTCTATAAGGGTCGAAAATGGGCTTTTGAAAATAGTATTGTTAATGTATAATTTAATTATTATAAATGACAATGTCAATGAAATTATTAATATTTTTTCAAACTAATTACATTATAAATGATAATTCAATTATTATAGATTAATAAATGGGGATTAAAATAATTTAGTAGTAAAAACGGGCCGAGTTGGGTAGGACCGGAATTTGAAAGCCCGACCCATTAAAAGCACATAACCCTAGCTAATTTATAAGAACATGCCTAAACAATATCTTCTTCAATATTTGTAACTTCTAAACCCTTTCTTATAACTTTATTTGGATCCGTCAAGCTAATTGATAAGTACATGCGTAACCATGCATGAGGGTGGTCCTGGTAGCAAATCTTTTGAATATATTTTTTAAAATATTGTAAGTAGAAATTTAAGATATTGAAAGTAGACATTAAGGATACGTTAAGGATAATATAAGAAGGCATTAAAAATACGGTAAATATTAATCTTTTAATGGATTGGGTTTAGATATATCTCTAAAAGAGACGATTTCTTAAGAGACTCGCTGTAGAGAAATTACACTATGTGACAAATAAGGTGCAATTAATTGTATAAGTTCCATGACAAATACCATAAAAATAGTTGTGTAAGGTCCATGATAAATTGAATATTACTCCCTCCGAATCATTTTAGATGTCTCATTTGGGTTTTCACGGTTAGTAAGGGTGATGTGGGGTCCATTAGAAAGGTGATAGTTGGGTATTTTAATTGATTTAATTGATTGTAAAGGTAATAGTTGGGTATTGGGAGTAGTAAAAGTGAGGGTATTTAGGAAAAAAAAAAGATGGACAAAAAAGGAAATGAGATAATTGATATGACTTTGCCAAATAAGAAAATGGGACAACTAAATTGATTCGAAGGGAGTACAATTTATTGTGTAAGGCCTATGACAAATAAGATACAGCTAATTGTGTAAGGTCCATGACAAATGGGACGATACAATTAATTGTGTAAGTTTGTGACATATAGGATACAATTAATTGTATAAGTTTCGTGACATATAGGATACAATTAATTGTGTAAGTTCATGACATATAGGATACAATTAATTGTATAAGTTCCATGACATATAGGAGACAATTAGTTGTGTAAGTTCCGTGACATATAGGATACAATTAATTGTGTAAGTTCCGTGACATATAGAAAAATCTGACTGTGAATCCATTTATATATGTTATGAGTCCGAATCAAAGGCAAGGGTGTTGCACTTCAATTAGATATGGGATGATACTGTCATCAATCTCCCATGGCACTGAGTCGGGATGCCTACAATATAGTGTACTGTATCAGTGTCTGAAACCTGGGCATCCCATAATAATGTGCTCCCATGGTCTTCTTGCAATGTGAGGAGGCTAGGGTCAATAGGGCCGGGTGCTGCTGGATCCACGTTGATCTACAAAGCAATGATATTGGTCACTCTGCTTGAATCCAAATCAAATCAGTGACACTTCGTTATACATCAAGTTATTCAATGTTAAGATCACACTGTCATCCTCTAACATGGTTGCTAAGTATCAATCACTAGAAGTATCAACTACTATTGACAAAAAACAAATCATATGGACAATTGGCTACTAGCCATCACTCTAAACAATCTTCCAAGTGACAATCTTCTTACATGGTCTATGTTCTAAGGCATCACTTTAAACATTCATATACAATGTAGTTACCACTTAATCCTCGACAATGTCACATGATTCGTTAATCTCCTCGCAAATCAACAAAAGAGAATAATGGTCGTTTTGAACTATTTTTAGGTCATATTAAGCAAATACAACAACAAAATATGGAGTATTTCGACACTTGTACTTAGACACATAAGCAACTGTCTAAAAAAACATGGAGTTTTTAGACAGTTGGTTTTCAACGCATAATAGTGTCGAAATTAAAATAAAGCATAAAAATGCGTCTAAAATACCTAAATAACCATATGATTCCATCCTTCTTTAATTAAAAAACAAAACTAAAAATGAAAAACTGTCGCTCTCATATTCATCCTTAACCCTAATTCAATTTTAACATCTCCCTTCGCTCTTCGCCTCCATGTTCATCTTCCTTCACCTTTTGCAGCACAATTGGCACACCACGAAGAAAAAGACGAGTGAAAAAAACCCTTCATCTCCCTCGAATATCCCAGATGTTTCATTCTATTCGCGTGAGTCAAGTTTGACGAATTCTCAAATTCACACATATAGCTTCCTTTGTAATTTGTCATTTCAATAGTTTATAACATCTTTCTGTTTTTATCCTGATTTGTCATATTTGATTCTTCCATTTCATTTTTTCTAGTTTTCTCTCTGCATTTGTAGGTATTGTGTTCAATGAAGGTTAACCCTAATTCGCCGTTCTTGAAGAAATTACTTTATCAGAGCTAATTGGATGTGAGTTAGCCTTAATGCTTTTGTAGGTTATAAAATTATTTGTTTTGTTACTAGTTTTTAGTGGGAATTACCCTAATCCTCAAACCCTTTAAACTAACCCAAATCCTAGATCTGTGGACTTTTTGTACCCAACATTTTGGTAATTATATCTGATGTGCACTGAAGTTTTGAGAAAGGTATAATTTTAATATACTTTTGCATGAATTTGATTGTATTTATGAATGCAGGATAACTACTTCTCATCTTTGAGCATTGTATGCAAAATTTTATATCATTTATTTGGTAATGAATTGACTTAATTGAATTAGAGTCTATATAGTTTCAATTGATGAAGAATAATTATTAGTTTAGAGTAATTTTTGGTAATTTGTGATGATGGATACTGAACAATAATTTTTTAGATTCTTTAACAAAAATGGTTTTAACTGCTTGTTGCTGTTGTTGTTGTTGTTGTGGCTGCTTATACGCATGTCGAGATTGCTACTATCGCCTACCGGACATAGTACTTATTATCATATACCATAGTAGTTGGATTTTATTTAAAGTTTGACGCGGTATAGTGAATGGTCATTAGCTTCTTTTTTTTCTTGTTTTTTCATGATCGATCAATATGAATAAGGAAAAATTACGGTAAATAATGATGGCAATTTGACCCTAATTTATGATATTTCTTTTTATTTTATAAAAATATAAAATTAAACTTATAACTAAAAACTAGTTATAATTAATACTCTCTCCGGTCCAGTTTACTTGTCCCATTTGACTTTTGGCACTATTCACTCATCACTCTTAATTTGTATTTTACTCTTAATCTATAAGTTAAAACATAGTCATGTGTGATCTTGTTTGATTCGTCTCAATACAAGGATTATTAATATCAATTTTTTATAATTTTTGATTAAGAATAATTAGAGATATTAAGGATTAAAATGTTGCCTCGGCATGTGTGAAAAGTCAAATGGGACAAGTAAACTGGACCGGAGGGAGTAATAATTATTTTCAATCAGTATAAATTACTCACCATTAGCGGTGTTCAATGGCCCGAGCTACCATTTTGAGCCCTTATCCAGCCTGTTTCTAGATGGCTTTGTAAGGGGGGCTGTACTATAATCAATATTTGGAATTTTACAGTCTTTTTCTTAGATTTTATAACTGATTTGGTTTTGGTAAAAATTACTCCATATGACAAATCATTACAAGAATGTCATTTGGAATTTTACAGTCTTTTTCTTAGATTTTATAATTGATTAAATTTTGGTAGAAATTATTCCGTATGACAAATCATTATGAGAATGACATCTGAATTTTACCCATCTTTTTAATAGATTGCATAATTATATACCATTGTAGTTGGATTTTCTTTAAAATTTGATGCGACATAGTGAATGGTCATTATCTTTTTTTTTTTTCTTGTTTTTTCATGATCGATCAATATTAATAATGAAGGCAATTAGACTTGGAAAAATTATAAACAAAACCACCTAATCTATAAGGTCATTTGCAAAAAACTACCTCATGTAAATTTTTTTTGCAAAAAACTACCTAATCTAATATATTTCTTGCAAATGACTACCACTTAACGGAAAACGTTAGTTAACCGTTAAGTTTGAGGGTTTGACCAATTTGAGAGGTTAAGTTGTCTATGTGGCAGTATCTCATTAGTCCTCGTATTTTCAAATAATTTAAAATTAAAACACATAAATTAACAAAATAAAAATAAAAGATATTTGACGTCATTTTTACCTATCATAGCGATTTTTTTCAAAAAACGGACACCACAATTAACCTTATAAGATACTTCATTTCTTTCGAAAATTCGGTCGACAAGTATTTATTCGCCTATTTTTCGATACGTAAAAGAAAAAGGTATTTGACGTCATTTTTACCTGTCATAACGATTTTAAAAAAAAGTCGTTGCGACATGGCTAAAAATGACGTTAAATATATTTTTCTCTTTACGTATCGAAAAATAGACAAATAAGTACTTGTTTCGACCGAATTTTTGAAAGAGTTACCCCATAAAGTTAATCACGACGTCCGTTTTTTTGAAAAAAATCCTTATGTTTGGTAAAAATGACGTTAAATATCTTTTATTTTTATTTTGTTAATTTATGTGTTTTCATTTTAAACTATTTAAAAATACGAGTTTTAATAATATATTGCCCCATAGACAATTTAACCTCTCAAATTGGTCCAACCCTTAAACTTAACGGTCAACTAATATTTTCCGTTAAGTGATAGTCATTTGTAAAAAATATATTAGATTAGGTAGTTTTTTACGAAAAAAAAAAATTACATGGGTAGATTTTGACAACTAAACCAATAAATTAAGTAGTTTCTTATAATTTTCCAAGTTATTAGCAATAACCATGAATATCATACTCATGGTTATAACTTATAACCACCATTAAGTACTCAACATACTTGGTCATTTTTTACTTTCTTCCTTTTTTTTTTCAAATAGATATTAATTTTTAATAGATTGAGCTTAAAATATGTCTCTTAAAGAGACAATATCTGAAGATACTAGCTATGGTCAAATGACACCATGTGATAAATGAGATGCAATTAATTGTATAAGTTACATGACAAATACCATACAATTAGATTTGTAAGGTCCATGATTAGAGGTGTTCAAAACAGACCCGATGACCCGATAGACATCCGACTTTATAACAAAACCCGATTTGATCCGACTTAAAAATGGATCTACAATTTTGTAAAAACCAATGTGAACACAAAACCCGATTTTGAACCGACCCGAAACGCATGACCCGAAATCAACCTGATGACCTGAATGAACACCTTTATCCATGATAAATTGAATACTACCTGTTCGCAGTTACTAAGTGCGAACAGGTCAAAACAGTCAAAGTAAGTTGTTCGCACTTAGTAACTGCGAACAGCTCCAAACCACAGGTCTGGGCATTTGACGCTTATTTTTTGGAAAAGTTTGATTTCAATCTTATTCCATTACTATTTTTGTTTTTAAATCTTATTTGTTTCAAATTTTCACAATTTATTGTGTAGGCCCATGACAAATAAGATACAACTTATTGTGTAAGGTCCATGAAAAATAGGACCATACAATTAATTGTGTAAGTTCCGTGATCTATAGGATACAATTAATTGTATAAGGTCCATTACAAATTGAATACAATTAGTTGTGTAAGGTTTGATAAATTAAATACAATTAAGTGAAAATTGTTAAAAAGTATCTAATAAATTTTTTTTTCAAAAAGTATCTAATAGAAAAAGTTTTGCCAAAAAATATCTAAAAAAATTTTATCTTTTCCAAAGAGTACCAAGTAATATTTTCCTTTTTCAATCCAATCTTCTCAATTTATACACTAGTACAAAAATGACCTTATGTAACACATAATTGTAACACATTTTGATATCCAACTTCTTAAATATATTATGTAACACTTTTGTAACACTTTATCTTTAAGTAACATAATCATGTAACACTTTTAAAATTAGTAACACTTATATGTAACACTTTCAAATGTGGTAGCACTAATATGTAATACTTTAAAATTGGTAATACTTGTATGTAACACTTTAATAATTGGTGACACTTATATGTAACACTTTAAAAATTGGTAACACTAACATGTAACACTTTATAAATTGGTAACACTTGTAAGTAACACTTTAATAATTGGGCACACTTATATGTAACACTTTAAGAATTGGTAACACTAATATGTAACACTTTAAAAATTGGTAACAATAATAACTACGATTACTAATACGACTAATAATAACTAATACGACTAAATAACTAATAAAGTACTAATAATGCAGTAATATGACTAATAATAACTAATATGACTAATATGGCTAAATAGCTAAAAAAATATTAATAATCTATTAATACGAGTAGTAATATACTTATACAACTAATATTATAATAACGAAACACTAAACGTACGACTAATAATGCATTAATAAGATTAATACGACTAAATTACTAATAAAGTAATGATATAATGTAAAAATACGAGTAATAATATACTTATACGAGTCACAATAACTAATATAATAATAATAATAATAATAATAATAATAATAATAATAATAATAATAATAATATATAATAATAATAATTGTTCATGCTTTTTTTATGTAAAGCCGCCGCCTGTGGCGCTTATTCTTTTTGAGATACCCCAGGTTCATCCGTGCACATGAAGAGTGAGGTCGAGAAACCCTTCCTAGAAGGTGGGCTCGTCTTTCACACTGATGCAACGGTAGGGTGACCCTCGGTTACCTGGGTATTATTACCCCGTTGTATATGTTTTGTCTAGTGTTAATAGAAAACCGTTTGACAAAAAAAAACATTTCTATAGTCCTCTTCTTGTGCTTTAATTTCTGAATTTTGTCAACTAAAGCTCCAATTTCAAATTCTAATTGTTCATGCTTGTCGATCTTGTTAGTTGATTCGTCAAAATCATCTTCCCACTTAAAAAACTTAAATAAAATAACAAAAGCCATTCTAATTGAGCCTAAAAATTAAATAAAGTAACAAAAGGCATTATAATCATAACAAAATGTTGAATATCCATTAAATTTCAGGAAAATAACAAAAAAAAAAACCACTAAATTTCAAGTTGTTCAAAAGCATAGTTCATCCCTGAATTCTACAAAAGCGCAGTTTCTTAACCTGCAAAAGAGTATGAAGTTTACTAAGATGTTTATTGTGAATTAAGCACTCAATGAAAGATAAAGAAGATGAAAATAAGAGAAAAATAGAGCCAAAATAAGCACATTTTCAAACAATGCAAAAAACAAGCAAGAGCACAAGAAGTTTAATGGCACCTTAAAAATCTCTGAAAATACCCAATAAAATTCAAAATTTCGAAATACCCATTAAAATACCCAATAAAAATCTCAGAAAATCAAAAATGAAAGATGATTCAAAAATTGAAAACATACCTAAAAATGATGAAGAAATGATCGACAGTGGCTTGAGATCTCTGAAGATTATGGTCGAATATGGAGATGAAGGTTGAAGAGTAATGGCGAAATGGCGTGAAAGGTGAAGAGTAATGGACGGTTCCTTCTCCAAATGAGTAATGATGATGATTAGTTTAGGAAGATGAAATGAGTAATGATGAGTAATGGACGGTTCCTTCTTTCACAACATTGGAAATCAGTGTTTTTTTTTTTTTGAAAAAAATTTTAATTTAAAAATTCAATTAATGGGATGGGAAATGGGCTGGCCCATTTTGATTGTCTATAGGATAGACGGTCTTCCCTGAGATTTTGTGTTACCAAATACCCCAAATGGGCTCATTGAAGATCGAATTTGTGCTTAATGACCTAACTTCAATTCTCGTTACCTACCTTCCTCTCCAGTTATCTTATATAAGACAATCTCAATATAAAACGAATTCATATAATTAATACATTTCTCTAATTAATCACTTCAAAAATTATAAGCGATGATTTTAATTGATTAAATATACACAAGCCAATCCAATAGAAATTGCGTCATCATGACTCAAGAGAATGATGTTGGAGAACGAGAATCATTTCTACTAGGAGGAATGTCCACAAGCCAAAAACAGAAAGCCCCGATCTTGGATGGTTTTAATTGTTCTTTAGATGGATTATCTCTAATGACCCTTTTTTTTTTAGAATTAGGAGTGTCATTAACGTGTTTTGTAGAACTATTTTACTCATGTATTTCCTTTTAATTTGTTGTTATATTACCTCCGTTTTGAAATATTTGCAACTGATTGTGATATGATATGTGCCAAAATATCAATATCACTTGAAGGTATAATGAGACAGAGGATGTATTATTAGTTTATATTGTACTATTAATATAATTATATATTACAGAATAAGACTATTAATTTATCCTAAATTGAGATTGTCACATATTAGGTTAATTAGTGTACACTAAATAGTGCGGACTAAGTCTATATAAGACTTATACATTTATTTCACCTTAAAAAATAAGTAATCAGTAAAAAAATTTTAATCGGTAAAAATCAATTTCAATCAGTAAAAATCAATTACAA
The DNA here is from genome assembly GCA_019776075.1 of Amaranthus palmeri. Classification (NCBI taxonomy): domain Eukaryota; kingdom Viridiplantae; phylum Streptophyta; class Magnoliopsida; order Caryophyllales; family Amaranthaceae; genus Amaranthus; species Amaranthus palmeri. The sequence goes on from JAAKBH010001102.1 coordinate 43,333, forward strand.
TCATTTAAAATAAGTTGCAATCAATAAAAACAGTCATGAACAATAAAAGTCAATTTTAATTAGTAAAACTCACTTAAAACTATAATTAAAGATCAGTTACAAACTTACAATCCGTTAAAATCAATATAATCAGTTACAATTAGTAAAATTCAGTTATAATCATTATTTAATTAGTTTTAAACAATAAAAATTTCTTTTAACTAAATGTAACCTTAATTAATAGTAATAACTTTTGGTGGCTTTCATTGACTTGATTGCTAGATCTCTTTAGATATGAACTTTTCACTAATCCAATCATTTACATAAATGACAAGGATGTGTTAATTTTATTCTAAAATGTCAGCTTGTTTATGTATTAAATAAAATAAAATATGATTAGCTGGATGAACAGATTTTTTTCACGTTAATCAATATTTAAAGGCCTTGGTTGATTTTTAATTTTAATTTTTTGTTTAGTTAAAAGTTAACATATATATTTGATAAATAATTTTTGATCAGTTGAAAATTAGCTTTTCTTTTTTGAAATATGAAAAATTGGCTTTAAATCAAAATAATTAAATTAATGTTAATTTTTTGTTAGTTAAAAAGTTAAAAGTTAAAATATTTATAGTATAAGTCAGTTGATATTTAAAATTTTTTAGCTTGAATCGAAGTAATTCCTTTTAATTAATGTTTATAATATGAGTTTATCAATATTTATAATATGAGTTACAACTTGTAAATTTGATGTTAATTTTCATTATATATATTGGGTGCAAATTAAATGGATAATAACACAAATTTTTAATACTTCTATGTGAATAGACATAAAGTGATGTATTTGGTAATAATTAAAAGGATCCTTTGAAGTAATGTGAATTCACCATTTCTTTGGGATCTAATTAGGTTTCCACAATAATAGACATCATCATCATCATATCATCATCATCATCATCATACATATTGTTTCTGCTGAGAAACGGTCAAATTTGTAAGGGCACGTTGAGAGGGAACTACCTTCTGATTTAAGGGAATAGGATGATCCGACCGCCGCGCGTGGTGTTCCTGCAACCACAAGGAAAACTAAACCGGGGGCTGATATCCCGGAAGAGCCCTCCGATGCTTAAGTCAGACCGGAGAAATAATAGTAAGTATGTGTTTTTGGGTAAGATTGCGTAACCTGTTTTCTGGAGTCCCGGGCCTTTCTTAAGGTAGGCCTCTCCTGGGAGTTACCTCTGCTGGGAGGTTACCTTAGGGTAGATAACTGCTGGAGGTTACCTTTGCAGGATGGGACATCATGGAGGGCGGTTATCGGGAATCAAGAGTAGTTTATCAGAAGAAGGGATTTTGACCCGCACAAGTCAGGGAATTGCTGTCCTGCTGTTGCGTAACCAACGGAAGGTTCTCACCTTGTCCCAGACATTGTTCTCCGACGATGTCCCCTGGACGGAAGGGGCTTATTATTTGACCATTTCCAAGGTTGTTAACTTTGACAAGTAAGCTTGACCTTTGACTTGTTGACTTAAGATTACTTGGACCTTTTTGAGGGGTAGGGATTATAACCCGCAACACATATACTAATTCACAAACATTTGTGCCAAGTGTCACAACACAAATGCATATTAAAAGCTTTTTGCCAAGGGTCTCTCTAACAGTATTGGATAGTTGTTTTAGAACTCATCTCTTCGTCTTTTCTAATGCAATCAAAATTGTTAATGAAGAGTTTTATTTAAAGTGGTTTTAATTGTAATAGCCTAATAGGATACTTGATAAGTTGATATTGAAATAGAATCTATAAATCTATATTCATACTAATATTAATAATGTTGTTATTAGCTTTATAAGAGAATATAACTCATATCATATTCATAATAATATTAAATGTTGTTTTCAGCTTTATAAGAGAATATAACTCATAAATTGATGTAAGGTTAATTAATGTTAGGAAAATCTTTTTAACCACATTCCCTAATGTAATGCATAAATAGAAAGTTTACAAAAGAAGACAAATAAAGTTAAAGTAGTATACATTGAATTGAGACCATTATTTTATAATGAAAAGATATTCTGTGAAAGAATATTAGAATTTTGCTAATTATATTATTAGATATTGATTTTATTAGATATTGAATTTGTAATGCTTTCAACTTCATAGATCATTATACATTTGAGTTTATTTAGTGTCATTGGCTCATTAATTTGTAATATTATGCATTTTGCTAATTAATAAAAAAGTTACATTAAACAGCCTGGAGATAGAAAGATCTAATTTTTTATCGATTTATTTTTATTATTAATTAATAATAATTAATTTAGATATTATTCTGTTCAATTAGGAGAATTAATTGAGAATATGAAATGAAAGATTTCATCCAATTTCCTTTTCTAAACAACCTAGAGATAATTGAAAGGTCAAAACTTTTATTGATTTATTTTTATTATTAATTAACAATAATTAATTTAGATATTCATAAATTTTTTATTGTTTAACTTCTTTTTTTTTAAAAGATATTCATAAATTGACATTTGGCACAAATGATTGAGGAAGTGCCAAATGGCAAAATTGTTTCTCAATTAGTATCTTGTATTATTATTATTATACCCGTGCAATTAATGTAGGTTTACTTTTGTTTTTTAGAAATGGTTTTAGTTACTAATATGTAGGACCATATACAAAATTCAGCAAATTGCTCTTTCACCATTGCATGATAATGCATGATATATAATTATTTATTAAACATTAGCAAATTTATACTAAATGTAATCATAATACATAATAGAAATACTTATTTAACTTTAAAAATAAATACTTAATTATAGTTCTAATGATGTTATCATGCATATTGATATATAGTTGAATAGTAGTATGATTGGATATTACCTCTTAAATTGGATGCTAGAATTATATCTTGGAAAGGAATAAGTAAATTAGTGCACATATGTTTTTGATGACCATAAAAGTAGTAGAAGTTGAAGAATCTACAATCATACCATATATGACGACTCTTTTGTTATGAATTTATAAGTTAAAATTAGATTGCTCGAGTTAATTTCAATGTATACTACTTTAACTTTATTAGTCTTTTTTTGTAATCTCTCTATTTATATTGCATTACATTAGGGAATGCGATTTAAAAAATTTTCCTAACATTAATTAACCTTACATCAATATATGAGTTATATTAACTCAAAAAATATATGAGTTATATTCTCTTATAAAGCTAACATCAACATTATTAATATTAGTATGAATATGAATTTGTAGAGTCTATGTCAATACCAAGTATCTTATTAGGCTATTACAATTAAAACCACTTTAAATAAACTCTTCATTAACAATTTAAATTGCATTAAGAAAGACGAAGAGATGAGTTCTAAAACAACTATCCAATACTATTAGAGAGACACTTGGCAAAGAGCTTTTAAAATGCATTTGTGTTGTGACACTTGGCACAAATGTTTGTGAATTAGTATATGTATCATGATGATGATGATGATGATGATGATGATGATTATATTTACTATCATTTACTTCCTCCTTTCCATATTAGTTTCATTAACACTAGATGATTCATTAATTCCAAGTTATTCTTATTTAACATAGACATGATATGATGTTTATTATGTTGAGAGAATTGTAAGCCATTTTTGGTGGATTACGGAAGGAGAGATATTGAAGGTGAAGACGATCAAACCCTAGAAAATATCTAATCTCCATGAATAATGCTCGTCGAAATCGACGGTTACCTTTCGGAAATTGCTTCTGATACTAATTTAAAGGCGGAAAAGTTCATGGAACTGGCATTATTTATTCCGGCTTGATTATACGACAATGGCGTTTACAAAGCTGTTGATGTCTATCTCAAAATTTTCTATTTCGACCATGGAACTCAAAGCCGGATGAACCCGAATGAATTAAAACTGATGAAATTTCTTGCTATGTATGGACACCCATGATCCTACTGTATCAATTTTCTCATGGTGTATTGCAAGTTGCAGTTATTGCTCTACCGATGGAATTTCTTGGAAGGAACACAATTATTATTCAACCATTCAAGAAGGTATTCCATTATTTTTCCCCTTTTTATCCTTTATAAATTCATAAATTCATAAATTCATATATGAACATTATTTGGCCTTAATTATCAAAGGAACTTTGGTCAATTAGTAGTACTTCATCATTCACATTGCTTATGAAAACTCCTATTTTTAAGGGAAACAAAGAAATTGAGACCCTAAAAAAAATTAAGGTCCTAACTGTGATGACCTTTCAGTTAAGTTGCAATGTAGTGGTAAACAAGTTGGGATCTTACAATTTCATCATTATGCATCCTTATAATCAAGAATGTTGATCAAAGAAATTATGTCTTAATACTATATTTCTATTCGGTGCATCGAAGGAATTATCATTATGCTTAGCCATTATCATTTATACTCTACAATAGGATTATCATCATGCTTACACAATTTGAAAAGCTTTTTATGATTTTATTCACTAATATCATCATCGAGGATATAAGCACGTCGACATTACCGTTATTCTCAACACCGAAGCAAAGCTAGTAATCACCTTTGATATCGTCATGCTATCTTCGTACACTCAACCAATGAATTTGCAAGGGCCTAGTTATATTTTTACCAAGCGTCCAAGTTATCATCTCTTGGACTTCCTTATGCTTTGATAATAATAACTTAATTTACTTCATTGATGATATACAACTAGAGGGAAATTTGTAGTTCTCAAATACTTCAATATGGATGTAGAGTTCTTATACCATGGAAATGAGCACAACATTGGAATACAATGACTTTTTATTTGGCATAAATGTTAGCTAAATTTTATTTTAGCCAACGCATTTAAATAGGGTTATTATTTTATTGCTCTTCCAAATGAAAGTTTGGGGCTAAATTATTACAAGTTTCTGCCATTGCCCGATGATATGAAAGTTGAACTTAAATTAGTCCCTAAGTTGAAAACATGGGGCTAAGGGTTTCCACATAGCATGGACCCACTGAGGCTTGATTATTTTTCTACATAAAAGTCGATACTTCATTCGAGAAACTTCACTCCTTATCACCTTTATGCATGGGGCTAATATTATGAGTTAGATGACTCAACCATTGTCGGTCAGTTTTTAGCATTCATTGCGACTATCACCTAGCTTGATAACTTGATCCCTTGACAGACAAACATATGTCCGCGATGTTGTGTTTTCCATTAAAATTCTTAATTATGCTGCGGACATATGTCCGAATATTCATGAATTCTTTCGAACAATTCACCTTTCATCAAAATGACCTATGTCATTTACTAGGTCCGAGACTTCTATAAGTCGGACTCCCTATTGGCCCTACGGAGTGTTGGGGCTAAAATCAAGCAAAGTCTTGATTCAAAGACCGGGACTTCTATAAGTCGGACTCACTATTGGCCCTACAGAGTGTTGGGGCTAAAATCAAGCCAAGTCTTGATCCTAGTCCGAGACTTCTATAAGACTGACCCCTCATTGGCCTAAACTGGAAGTTTAAAGCCCAAAATGACCTATGTCATTTACCAGGTTTGAGACTTCTATAAGTTGGACCCCCTTTTGGCCTTACAGAGTGTTGGGGCTAAAATCAAGCCAAGTCTTGATTCAAATTCCGAGACTTCTATAAGTCGGACTCCCTATTGGCCCTACCGAGTGTTGGGGCTAAAATCAAGCCAAGTCTTGATTCAAAGTCCGGGACTTCTATATGTCGGATTCACTATTGGCCCTACAGAGTGTCGAGGCTAAAATCAAGCCAAGTCTTGATCCTAGTCCGAGACTTCTATAAGTCGGACCCCTATTGGCCGAGACATATGATCTCACAAATATCGAGACTTTCGAATTCCGAGACATCCATATCTTGACAAATCCAAAATCTGAGATATTTTCTCTATATGACTAATACTTCTTTCCGCATATAGACCAAGATCGTTTCCTCTAATTGGTCGTCATCTCTTCCTCTATATGCGTGGGGCTGATGTTACGGGTCAAATATCTCGCATACCTACAATATCAAAAATACCCCTAGTCAAAGGTCAAAGTCAATACATAAGTCAATGCATAAACTACCACCTTCGATAAGTACCCATTACTTTTAAAGTAACCACTCGTTACCCCCCACTTACACAACCATGATCACCATGAATTACCATTAATCAGGTAACTACCTCCATAATATTTCTGTAAATACATCATTCATCTACATGATAAAGGTACGCAATTCGACTCTTATACAAAAACTTACACTTATTACATCTATGATTCCCGGTCTGACTTAAGCATCGGAGGGCTTCCCGCGACATCAGCCCCCGATTTAGTTTTCCCTGTGGTTGCAAGAACACCACGCGCGGCGGTCAGATCATCTCACTTCCCTTAACCGAAAGGTACTTCCTACCTAAAATCTTTTTTATAAATTCGACCGTTTCTTAGTAGAAACAACCAATATAACTATAATAAATTAGTAGCAAAGAATTTTTTTTTGAAAAATATGGATATTTGATAATAATTGAAGAGAAAATAAATTATGAGAAACAAATTAAAAAAGATTTATCTGTCCAAAAAAAAATTCAAAATAAGTGAGAAAATAAATGCTAAAATAAGTGGGATGAAAGGAGTATTTTTTTTTTACTATTTTACCTCCCTTTTCTTGATTTGCATAAAATATACAATAATACACTATATTAATTTTAATGTATAGTGATGAAAAAGTCAAATGAATATGAGAGCGACAAGTGTAATTTTTTATTGGCCAGTATTTTTGGCAAAAGTATTTATGGCTAGGGATTTTTATATACAGTAGCATTATTTATGGCAGGGATTTTTGATGTATCGTATAATAATTATTTTACTATATAGCAATAATAACAATGAGCTTATGGATTTTGACCGGTAATTATTTTATTTATGGCAATAATAGTATAATGATTAATTTATTTATGACCAGTGATTTTGACAACTAAGACAAAATTTCTACAATTTTAAAGCGGCAGAATTATTTATGACCAGAGATTTTGACCAGTAATTAATTTAGTCATGGACAATTTTACGTTGTCGTTTCTAAAGTTAGCGAAATATGCGATAAGGATGGCGAAATATGTCATCGTACTGAGAATGTAGTATATGAAGAGGTGTTTCAAAACTTATAAACTCTTTATTAACAACCTATTTTGTGTTTTTTATATTTAATTCTTTTTTTTTATTACAATGTATGTATGTAAATAATTTATCACTCACCTTCATTCAATATTTTCGTTCGTATAAAATTTCACTAAAATATCAACCTATTAAAAAATTCGTGCATTGCACGGGTATCTATCCTAGTTGGGAATAATTTCATTGGACATGAAGTACTTTTAAATACACTTATGAAAACACAAAAAATATATAATGAAACGTACACAATTTTTTTTTTTTTGGAAAATGAAAAAATTTCATTAATCCAGAACAAAACAATACAAATTAAAAGAGTACTACAAAACCAAGAGGAACTGTAACCGACTTGCATCAGCATGAGAAGAGAGCACACTTTCTAGGAAGGGTTTCTCCCAATCCACTCTTCATGTCATGTGCATAAAGGAAATAGAAACTCCAAAACAACACATAAAAACCAACATCTATACAATAGACAACTATACAATAGACAAGTATTAATTTAAATCTTTACGTTTTTATTAAGATATATATACAAACAACCTCTTTTTTTTTAATGTCTTGTTTATTAAGTTTAATTGATGTATATACAAACAACCTCTTATTTTTTTAAAAAAATTTAATGTCTTAATCTTTAAGTTTTATCAAGATATAGATACAAATATATATACAAACAATCTCTTATTTTTGTAATGTCTTGTTTTGTTAGTTTGATTGATCTATATACAAACAATCAATAGTAAATATATAATAATGTGTAATATAATAAAATCAATTTTACCTTATTTATTAGTTCAATAAATATAGCAACTAACCAATTTGATTATTTTATGTGAAAACTTTTTGTGAGGGTGTCATATGGAATTTTCCAATCCTTTTAATAAACTGTATGATTGTGGATAATCAACAATTTAATTTTAATTATTTTTGTTTTATTTACATTACTCTGGTTTCTATTAATGTTTTTAGCATATATTGGGGTGCTGTTATTTATTTTTCTCTTTATTTAGTTGGATAAAATTTTATTGTTATAGTTCAATCAATTAGTGGCAAAGAGAAATTGAGTGTTAATATAAAATTTTGGAACTAATCATGCATCAATATTTTATTTGAATCACGTTACCCTACTGCCAACTAACTTGGACTTTCATGAATAAAAACAATATAACTTGCCTCATATTGATATGTTAAGATTTTCTTAATTGAATATTTTAATACTCCCTCCTATTCGGCCTAAATGTTCCATTTATTTTTTTATACTTGCCGAGGCAATATTTTAACCTTTAATATCTCAAATTATTCTTAATTAAAAATTATAAAAATTTGATATTAATAATCTTTGTATAGAGATGAATCAAACAAGATCCCACATGACTATGTTTTAACGTAAAGATTAAGAGTAAAATACAAATTAAGAGTGATAAATGAATAATGCGAAAAAATTATGGGATATTTAAGCTGAATAGGAGGTAGTAAAAATTAGTAATTATTGTTATTTGCCAATAGTAGGACAGGTAAGTTGATTATAAAATAAAAGATTCTTGCATGATGTCGTTTAATTCATTAGTTTTT
>JAAKBH010001103.1:0-52021 GCA_019776075.1 Amaranthus palmeri
TCATCAACAGTCTTCCGGTGTACTATATGAGCATGTTTAGAATGCCCAAATCAGTAGCCCAAAAAATTGTGAAGATGCAGAGACAGTTCTTTTGGGGTTCATCCTCTAATAATCACTCAGTAATACCGTCAGTTAAGTGGTCTTTAATTGAACTCCCAAAAAATCTAGGGGGTTTGGGAGTAGGAAACATTCTCTATAAAAATCTCATTCTCCTCTTCAAATGGTGGTGGCGTTTCTCGGGGAGTGATAATAATTTGTGGAAGCGAATCTTGATATCGGTGTATAATATTAAAGGGCTTAAGGCCTCGTCTGACACATTTGGCCACATCAAAACTGGAACTTGGGCTTCTTTGGTTTCAAAAGACACAGACACTAGGAAGATCAGAGAGGTCGTCGAAGAGGGCATGAAGCTTGTTGTTGGGGATGGAAAGTCGATCAGATTCTGGCATGATAAATGGGCCACTATAGGAGTGTTGAAGAACCATTTCAATAGACTCTTTTTGATCTCTACACAAGGTGATGCTATGATATGTGACATGGGAATTTGGGTAGAAAATGAGTGGTTCTGGCAACTTAGATGGAGAAGAAGCTTATTTGAGTGGGAAAAGGAAGACCTTGAGAGACTGAACCTTCTCCTTGAAGATATTAGACCGAATAATAACACAGCTGATGGGGTCAATTGGAATGGTGTGGATTATCAACGTTTCCCGGTCAAAGCAATAACGGAGAAGGTATATGAGGCGATAGATCCGGTTCTTCCAAGCTCAATCATTTCATTTATCTGGAGCATAAAGGTACCCCCTAGAGTTCTTTTGACTATTTGGTTGGCTAATTTGGAAAAATTAAAGACAGGTGATTTCTTGGTTGATAAGGGTCTAATAGACCACGCACAAGCTTTATGTCCTTTTTGTGAGGAAGCTTTGGAGTCCAATTCGCACCTTTTGTTTACATGTCATTTCTCTTGGGGCATTTGGATGAGAGTTTTACAATGGTGGGGTATCACAGGTGTTCTCCCAAACCGATGTATACAGTTTGTAGAAGCATGACGCCGGCTTACTCCGTTTAAACGCAAAGCAAAACTATGGAATTTGATCTTAGGATGTGTAATTTGGTCTTTATGGTATGAACGAAACAAGATCAAGTTCAACAATGGGGAACCAAATGGCGATCTTCTATTCTACACCTTGAGGACTCGTATTAGCATCTGGGCAAAGGAACTCCTTGGAGTGGACTTAGCATCGGGGGTCGGCTATACTAATTGATGTAATGGGTGTATTGTAGCAGTCGTGTGTATTGTAGTATTTTTGTAGTCCATTGGTGTTGATTAGTTTTTGGTTTTGTATGTAGCACTTGGGTGTAAGGGGGTAGACACTTGGTAGTGTCTTGGTGTTTATTTCTTGCTTTTTTTGGTGTTGATTAGATAGTGTTTTTATATGTAATTCTGGGGTGTAAGGGGTTAGACACTCGGGTCTGTTAGACACTCGGACATTAGATAGTGTTCACAAGGTCTAGATGTTCCTAATGTCTTTTTCTCAATCACGATCTTCCAATCGAAGAAGACAACAAACACTTCATTTTTATGTTTGATGAATAAACACCAAACGTTCTTGAGTAGTCATCTATGAAAGTCAATAGGTAATTACAACCACCAAATAAGGGCTTTTTAGAAAGCTACCACAAATCAAAATGTATGTAATCAAAGATTCTCTAGGTATTATGAAACTCACTCTCTTGTGTTTCCCTTAAGATACATTGTTCACGAAATAAAAAATTTCAAAACTTCTTGCCATTAAATAAACCTTGTTAGAAATCTTGTACATACCTCTTTCACTCATGTGACCAAGCTTCAAGTGCCAAAGTTTTGTTTCATACTCGGACATTGTGTTTGTGAAACATTCACCTACCCAGAGATAGTTGAACCTTCAAGAGCATAAAAATTTCCATTTATCTTCCCCTCGTCACAACTAGGTGATCCTCTAGCAACCTTCATGACTCCCAACACCGACCGCCTAACATGTTGTATTGTTTCCCATGATCACATTCCCCTATCTACAGTGCCATATGTAGAGAAGAAATTCTTTTTGGGCGTCATATGGAATGAACAATCCGAGTCAAAAATCCACTCATCACCATCCTTGTACCCATATGTGGCTACCAGGACAGCACCATCATCACAATCATTAATATAACTAGCATCGCCATTACTACTTCCATCTCTCGACCTCTCATCATTGGAATTCTTCCTCTTCTATTTCCAACAATCCTTCTTAATGTGGTAAGCTTACAATAGTTGCAAGTCTTGTTTTGGTTAGGCCCCTTTAACTTCGACCTTCCCTTGCCCTTGTTTCCACTCCCACTGGTAGAACTATTCTCAAAAGCACACCTTAATCTTTGAAGACTCAACTCTCCTTAAATAATGACAATTCAAAACACATATTAAATTAAACGATAAGTTAAGTAATTATATTTAGTAGTTTAAGTTTGTCCAAAATCATATTAGATAGATGCATAAAATAAATGTTGAGTATAAATTAAGTTTAAATGATTAATATGATAAAATAATCTAAGTCCTAATTTAACTTTTGAAATAAGTTCAAATGTCATTGTTTTTATATATGGGTATTTTCGTAATGCTGAGGCTTAGTTGGACTACACGAAAATGTTGAGGCGTAACAGTATAAATGGAGGTCTTCATCAAATGGTTAAGGATGCAACACTATAGTTTTCTCTCTTCTTGAAATGTAAGTCTAAGCATTCATATTGTGTTGTAATAACTTGGTCATCTAAGTCTTACAATTGTGTTAGGTTCTTAGAGTTTAAAAAGAGTAATAGTTTCTTTATACGCCTAAGTTTAGAATACTTTTTAAAGTGTTTAATCAATTGTCTCTATTGTGAGATTTGGGATTAGCTTTAGTTAAGGGAACTTGTAAGACGTTCTTCAAGGGGAAAAACGTGGTGAGTGAAGATAGGGTGATGTTCAAATTGTCTTAAAATTCTTTAATAAAAAAAAAATTAAAAAAGGCTTTGAATCCTAGGGGTTGAAAGAGAACCCTAGGCCGAGAGTAGGTTCTTTAGAGCTGAACCTCGTTAACATATCGTTTGTGTTTAGTTAGTGAAATTCCGCATATAAAACATAGATTTGTTACACGACCTAAGATAGTTTCAAAAAACTATTTTGAATGGTCTTACAAACTCTTAAAATTATCTTCAAGACGAAAATTTTTAAACCGACATATTCTCTATTCACCCCCTCTAGAGAATATTTGATCTCCTATCAATTTTCAATTGGTATCAGAGCTGATTTTCACATATAAAGAGTAATATATTGTGAGGATCCAATAGGAGAAGGGTTGTTTGCTCAAGGTCGTTTGTGCTCTCTTATTGGAAAACGTTGGTGAAGATGTTTGTGATTGATCAAGATATGGAGCTTTTGGACATCATTACTAAAGGACCTAAGGTGACAATGAAAAAGGATGATCAAGGAAATGATGTCACTAAATCTGAGTCCGAGTACACACAAAGTGATTTGAAGCTGTGTCCGAAAATTATGGAACCTGAATCAATTGTGAATGGTAGTAAGTTCAATGGAGTTTCATCATGCATAAGTGCTAAAGAAATTTGGGATAAATTGGTTGTGACATGAAGGAACAAGTCAAGTGAAGGAGACAAAGATCAATATTTCCATGCATCAATATGAAATGTTCAAGATGAAGAAGGATGAGAATATTTATGAAATGTTTACTCGTTTTACATTGATTATTAATAGTTTGAATTCTCTTGGCAAAACTTTTACTAATGCAGAAAAAGTCCAGAAGGTCTTGAGGTGTCTTCCACGATGAAGAAGGATGAGAATATTTATGAAATGTTTACTCGTTTTACATTGATTATTAACAGTTTGAATTCTCTTGACAAAACTTTTACTAATGCAAAAAAAGTCCAGAAGGTCTTGAGGTGTCTTCCACGATCTAAAAGGGGTCCAAAAGTCACCGCCATAGAAGAAGCTCAAGACTTCAGAGTTCTTTTCCTTGACGATCTCCTTGGAACGCTCACAACTCATGAACTTACTCTACATGATGATGGAGAAAGTGATGTCATACCTTCCATGAAGAAACTTTTTCTAAAGTCAAAGAAACATCATGAATCTTCAAGTGATGATAAGGAAAGTGATGATGAGGAAGATCCATTTGCCTTGACCACAAAAGGTCTAAAAGGAATCATGAAGATGCGCAAAAGATTTAGTAGTTTAAATCTAGAAATAAAGGTGATTTGTTGGTAGCTAAACTAACCCAACAAGACACACTGTTCAACACCCTTACGGGCTACATTTTCCTCGTAATATTAGTTTAGATACTATCATTAATTATATATCGACTAAAATTAACCGTCATGAAAACTTTACAATAACACAATGTAATTTATAACACTTTATGATTTATGATTATTTTAAATTTTGACCGAAGATAATCATAGTCGGTTAATAGATTAAATCAAAATAAGGTAAAATAAAACAAGGAATAAATGATCTCTAAACAAATTGTATAACATGTGAACAAAAATATTAGTCGTATTAATATAATCAATTTACATTTTATAAAAGTATATTTTATAATTATCCCGGGTAACGGATAGGAGTATAATGGACATCGAAATTACCCTGAGTAGTACGAAAGTGTTGAAGATTATGGAAACTAGTAGTACATTGGTTCTACAGCTCTTCCGAAATCTCCGTCGACATTTTAGGTTGAAAGAAGGGTTAGATAATCTAATCGTAATACCCTTTTTAAAAAGATAATAAAATTTTCATTTAAGGTTAAAGGTATATATAAATCGAAATTTGACTAAAGACATACTTTAAAAAAATTTACGAGTATATTTTGATTTCTAAAATTGTTAATATATTTTTTTTTGGCAAAGTAAGTATTATAAAATGCCAGAAAAATAGCCGAAGCTTACAAAGGTCCAAAAGACTGAGATGACGACCCAAACGGAGATTCTAAGGGACAGACCCCTCGTCATTCGCTCGTCTAAGGAAGTCAACTCCAAAAAAGGCAAAGTATTCCTAGAAACTAGAGATACTACGACCTAGCATTTACAAATGGCTTGGGCCAATCTTGACTACGCTTATACTGCAAAATTCGATACACAATATAAAACAACTAAAACCAAAGTAAGATCAATCTTTCATAAACATAAGTCGCCATTGTATTGAAGCAGCAGGTATCCTCCGAACATTGGTCTTGATCTGAGATCACCAAACAAGGCAAGAGGTCCAACAGTAGACTCCATCCAAGAACGACCCCATCAATATAGCAGACCAGAAGACTGAAGAAAGGCTTCAAAATAATGAGAGGCCTCAAAAGTTCTCACCCTTGTTCAAACCAAGGGGTCTACAAACAAGCACACCAAACAGCATAGCATACTAAGACCTACAGCAGCTGTCTGTGAGAGCAGCAGCATCAAGCAATCACAGAAACACAAGGGCAGCAGCATCAGTAGTTACTGATTGGACCGTAGTCTAGCAGAAGGAAAATCGTACACCACTCCAAAACAGGAACCAAACTACACAAGCAAAACTTGATCCCAAAAACGCTAACAACAGCAGCACAACACTAGACAGCAGCATATTCACACTACCTGCAGCACCTCATACGAACTCTCATGACTAAAATGTCTAAACAAACCTGGGTAGACCCAGGGGTTTGTTTTATGAGAACGTCCTGAATACCTCATTGAGGTTAGAGAAAAGGAATAACATACAGTGTTATCCTCAAAAACACAATCGCAAACGCGATTCATCCGATACCAACTGCTGAGAGCTGTTCATATTAAGGACTAATACATAGATGCAAGATTAATCAAGCAACTATTGACATATCCTACACCTATACCTTATGAACCAGAACATATCCTATCTCCCTAAAACATTTAGGTTGAGACAAAGATATTCGATTTTCTCAAAAAAGGGTTTGAGAAAACAAATTCACAGAGCAATTAGGATTCAAACCATAACTGAAACTTGAATCATAATTGAAGTAAAGCCCATCAAAAATTAACAGAGCCGTAATATTCAGGACATTAACAATTTGCCCTAAATCAATTAGGGTTTGGGTTCATCCAAACAAATTCCAGCCCTAGGATGATTGGGACCAGCAAGTGCTTCGATTCTACCATACACTTACAGACCATAGACGAAGACATCGAATTCTGGTGTTGGAGTTCGACTCATCAGCGGTAGGGAACCTGCAAGGTGTAGACCCATAACCCCTAAATCGATTTAGGGTTAAACGAAGACTGTTCGATCTTCAAATATGGGCTCTGAGAGATGCGAACTGTTGTAATATTCACTCGATCTGAGGCTAGATACCCCCAAAAGACGATTGGAACACGAACCTGAGTTGAATTAGGGTTCTTCGCTGTTCGAAGACCTTCGAATTCGCTGAAGACGATGATAATGGCTCCGTTTACCCAGCACGCCGGAGTTCTCTTCCGTCTCGGTGGTCTGCCTCGCCGCCGGTATGCCATGGCTGGGGCGAAGAACGCCCTACCGGGGCGATTCCTAGAGAGATGGAAGAGAGAGAGGCGGCTCTTGCAATTGGGATTTATAAGAAATGATAAATTGTTAATATTGAAATAAAAGATATAATCATATAAGAAATGATAAATTAAAATAAATTTAAAAGTAAAATGAGGTTTATAAGAAAACAAGAAAAGTGGGTTTAGAAAACTAACAATCACGTGCCCAAGAACAAAAAAAGAGAAAGAAAAAAAAAGTAAAAAAAACATGTTGATAAAACAAAAACTCACGTGGTACTAAAAGCAAGAGAAAAACAAAGTAAAAAAGTAAAAGAAAAAAAGAATTTTTTTAATCATTAAACAGAAAAGAGGGAAGGAGAGAGAAAAGAGTTTGGAAAACAAAAACAAGCCATGAAAATGGCGGTTCAGGAGCGCGAAGGAAGTAGAAGAAGAAGAAGAAGAAGAAGAAGAAGAAGAAGGAAGAGAGAGGAAACATTCGTCTACCAAGCATTCAAGATAGGTATTTCAATCATCTTCTTTACCCATATACTTCATTAACTTCTTAACCTTCATAACTTTCTGGACAAAAAACAAAATTTAGGGTTTTAAATACCAAAGAGAAGAACTAGGGTTTTTGGTTTCTTACCAAGACTTAAAAAGAGAGATGATTTGTGTGGCTAGGGTTCAGAATGAGCTCAATTTATAGGGCAAAACTTCTAGTAAATTAAGGAAGGAGTATTATGGGAATAATTGATGGAGGAATTTGGAATAACTCTAAAATTATGACTGATTGGGGGGGAATTTGAAAATTAATTGAATGGGAAATTAGTGGGATAATTGATTTGAAATTTGAAAACCTTCCATTTTAGAATAACAATTGATTTTATTTTATTTTATCTTTCTTTTATTTTCTTGAAAATCTTGGGGTATTACAGTAATAGAACATTTCCATCTAGTAATAAGCATACATATTCAATCCAAAGAAGAGTTAGATTTCTACATTTAGATATATATTTGTTCATAAGTAGCAACAATTAAACAACAAAGAATTCAGACAATATAGAAAGTATACAAAATATACAAATATGTCGACCTTGTTACACAATCATTCTAGATTTCAACAAATGAAATGAGGGTAACAAGGATTACCTAGTAACTAAGTTTCATGATTCTCACACAGTTTCGCACCCAGTTTTCATAGAAATAAAAAAAAACCTAGAATGAGAGTAAAGCCTTTGCTTAAGCATCTCAGTATGTAGACGGCAGTAACTATAAGCAATACTCATACAACTAGTCCATTAACAGAAAAAAAATCAATAGCATAAGACCTTAATAATACCAATTTCTAATGATCAAGAAATTCATATCCAAATCATAGAGAAGTTAAATTAAAGCTTTAAGAGAAGAAAAAAGGACTCTGACGGAGGAGCTTTTGAGCGGTTTCTAGGATCCATACAACATTTCTTAAGCATTGCATATATTTTGAATCATAAATCTCATCTTCAGAGTGATTACCGGTGATTTCTTTAGATGATAGATTGATATCTAATTAATTAACAGACCTCCTGAATAAAATAATATGGAAAATAAACAAGACAACAATTGACAAAAGACTAACAACCACGAAGAATTATTCGAAAAATAAACAACCACGAAGAAAGCACACTTTTTTTCTAGTTACACAACTAAGCAAATGATCCATGCAATTTATAGTAAAAGTGAAAATTAACTTATTTTTTTCAACACTTGTTAAATAGCAATATCTCAAACTATCATAAGCAAACAAAATTAATCCTGAAACGAAAAGGAAGATAACAAGGAAAAGGCAGCAAACATAAGGCAGTAGAAGTACCATCTTCTTCCTTAGTAATATTAGCATAAACTCGCAAAAAGTTATACGCCGAACGATAATTTTTATTGTACGCTACAAATTCATCAAAATCAAACAAATTTCCATTCAGAAACTTCAGGAACTATCATAAGCAAACAAAATGAGGCGTTTGTTAGGCTTAGGGTTCTTTTAAGCTTAGGGTTCAAAGAAAATATATATCAGGAACTATACCAAATGTTGCGGGCATTACAAAACCGAAGCATATATGTGCTTTCAATTTTTTTAAGGGTTATTTGTTGCAGTTCTAATAAAAATCGCAGCATATGTGTTATTTTTTCACCTTAGTTTTTCTTTTATTAAATGTTGCATATCAAAAAAACCGCAGCAAATTAATAGCATCAAATACGTTTTTTTCCACTAGTGTCATAGTATTAGCAAAAATGAGGATTTCATCTAGATCAAAAACAATTGACAATCACCGCAAATTCAACATCCCTAAACGAGAAACATAAAGTCCAATAGGAATAACATAAACCTAGAAACAAGGAAACTTCTTTTGGTTACTGGGCATAGCAACAAGATGAATCTCCTCATTGTTAAGAAAAATAGCAGCAATTTTAAGCTCATAGAAACAAGATGCATAGAGGTTAAGGAGATTAGGTTGTGGTTGTTGCTGATCCAAAGACTCAAGTTTACATAGAAGAAAGACATGAGAGGTAGTATGAAGAAGAGAGAGAGAGAGAGAGAGAGAGAGAGAGAGAGAGAGAGAGAGAGAGAGAGAGAGAGAGAGGATGACGTTCATTAGATTGGGAAATATGATGAATTTGAATTTCATTATTCAGGAATTGAAGTTTAGATTTTTTTTCTGCAATGGGTATGGATTTCAATTCTCCAAGAACATGAATGAGGAAGGTGAAGAAGAAGAAAGGAATTGGGATTTGGGGTAAAACGTGAATTGGGGTTTGAAGGAAATGCACAAGAACAAAGCAACTGTGGAAGGAGAGAAGGAAGAGGAAAGGGAAAAGAGAAGAAGAAGAAGAAACTAACCATAGTTAGGTTAAGGGCCTGCCTGGATTGGGGGGGAAAGGGGTGGAAAAAAAAAAGCCCAGTTTAAAAGGCCTTATACTAAAAGGCCTGGATTATAGGTATATTATCCAGCCCAAAATAATTACCCTCAAAATGGGAGTAATACAGTTCTGACCCCACCCTAGGGTAAAATTTAAGTCAGCAAATTATCTCTTTCTCACTCCTCAGATCTTCCTCAAAGTCGCTACTCCCTCATCACAATGAGAAGCTATCTCCCTTCTCCACCATTGTTGAAGATTAAGATCTAGTCTCTCATAGTCAGTAATCGTGACAAAATCAAGGTAAATAATCAATCTCTCCTCCTCAACAAATCAATGTATGTTAAAATTTCGATTTCTCACAGCAAAATAAAATTTAATGGATTGTTAATTAGGTTTTTAGATTTATTTTTCTTGATTTTTCATATTGAATTGTAAATAATCGTTTATTTGATTTCTTAGAAAAAATATATTCAAGTTTTATGTGTGATGAAATCGAAATCATGGAGATTTTGCTTGAATAGTTACCTTGTCCTTCATTAGAGAGCTTTCTATGTGATAAAATTGAGTATTATGTATATTGGATTGTTAATTAGTTACCTTGATTAGTGATGAAATCGAGTATACCAAACCATTCCCAAATAAATCAAGAAATTCCCAAAGAAGCAACGACAACAATTCACCAGGGAATGGAGTCTGTATGGCCATATGTATAACTCTATAATTTTTCCATTTTATGCAAGATATAGAATATGTTTTTCAATGTTTTGATTTTACTGAAGAAGTAAATACTTAGTGTACTGTTGAAGCGCAGAAGTACTTTTCCATAATCAAATTAATCCTACTGATTTACATTATTATTTATAACAAAAATCTTAATGTATGACAATTGATTCCCTCCTCACATTAAATTAAATTTGTATTCTATGTTTGTGTGAACAAAACTTATCTTAAATATTCATGATCGTTTATGTGTGATCTTCATTGTTTTTTTGTTTATCTTTATACAGCCATGACTAGTATGCCGCTCTCAAAACGCCAAAAGGCTATTGTATCACTTATTTATTTTATTAAATTAAGGAATGTGATGATGGAGTTTATAATTTCTTACCTACTGACTTTTCTTGAATTACTTAAAGTTCCGAGAAAAAAAAATGTTCATTCCGTCTAAAGAAGCTTAATACTAGGTATGAGAAATGTTAACGAGTTTCTCAAGGATGAATATAGTTGTTTTGACCAACTTAGGATGGATAAGAGTACTTTTCACAAATTATGTGATTTGCTTAAAAATTATGGTGGTTTAAAGGAGTCAAAAAATATGTTTGTTGAAGAGAGGGTTGCAATATTCTTAAACATATTGGGCCATGATCAAAAGCAAAGGTTAATTGTTAGACGTTTGAGAAGATCAAAAGAGACAATCACTAGAAACTTCCGACAAATATTGAAGTGTGTTTTGCGGTTGCACAACGTTTTATTGAAAACTCCTGAACCTATCCCTGAGGATTGCAATGATGAGAGATGGAAGTGATTTAAGGTACAAAGATTAAGTGTAATATAGTTTGTGTTTTAGGTTTATATGAATTTATTTAATAATGATATATTTTTGTGTGGTAACTTGTAGAATTGTCTTGGGGCTTTAGACAGGACATTCATTAATTTAAAAGTTTGAGACGTTGACAAGCCTCGGTACCGAACAAGAAAATGTGACATTTTAACTAATGTATTGGCAGCTTGTTCGAAAGAAATGGAATTTACCTATGTTTTACCGGGTTAGGAAGGTTTTGCAGCTGATAGTAGAGTCCTAAAGTTTGCCCTTTTAAGAACTCATCCAATTAGAATTCCTCTTGATGAGGGTATTACCTATTTCAACATCTTAAATTATGAATTTAGATTAATGATGAACTGTTTTTTATCAATTTTCTTAGGAACCTATTACTTAGTTGATGCTGTATACACAAATGGAGAAGGCTTTTTGGCCCCATATAGGGGTCAAAGGTTTAAAAGAATAGAAAGACGATTACAAACAAAGAACATCACTAGAGTATTTCAACATGAAACACTCGGTTGCGAGAAATGTAATTGAAAGGTGCTTTGGTTTGTAGAAGATGAGATGGGCAAAACTTCGCAATCTAACTTTTATGAATCTGAAACACACGCCAATATTATATCTGCATGTTGTCTTCTCCATAATCTTATTCGGAGAGAAATGAAGGTTGATCCACTTGAGCCGTTGTTAAATACCGATTATGGGACACAGTTGATGAATGATGACGATGATGGTGACAAAATTGATGTGGTTGAATCATCTATGCTTGGACTCTTTGGAGAGACAATCTTGCTCGTCAAATGTTTGATAATTGGAGGCTTCATAAGGGTTAACAATCAACTACAACTTAATTATGTGTCATGTTATTACAAAATTGTATTGTGAATGTGATGTGAACTTCTAATACAAAGAAGACTTTTGATATAATGTGTTGTTTTTGATGAGCTATGATTTAATAATCCTGCATTACTGATCTTTTTCAATGAGCTTGTTATCACTACAAGAAAAATCATTTTTAGCAACAAGTTTTAGCAACGACAATTTTTTTTTCGTTGCAAAAAATACTAGTTGTTGCGAAATCCATTGTTGTTGCTAAATATTCGTTGCCAAAAACAAAAATTAACTTCCTACCTCCAAAATAATTTTCCCGGTATAACCCATGGTTTTTGCAACGAAAATTGTAGTTGTTATAAATTTAATAGATAATTCGTAACTGCAAATGTCGTTGCCAAAAATAATGAAATATATAGTAACACAAATGTCGTTGCAAAAAGCCATCTCTAATATTTTTTGGGAAAAAAAAAATTAAAAACCAATTAGAAAGGCGCCTAATATGTTTCCCACGAAACCCTATTTTCAAAGTCTTCATTCCATTTCACAACCCATCAATTTTCGGTACACTGAAGAAGCAACCTTCATCCTTTCCATTGCTGCCGGAGTTCCTCTGGTCACCTGCCGGAGGTTTTTTGGCCGGTCCTAATGCTGGACTGTAGCCGGCGGCTACTACATCCAGAAATTGCTTCCTCGATTTCAGATTCAGGTATAATTTCTGGTTTTTTTCTTTTTTTTTTTTGCTTTTTTTTGCTTTTTGCTGCTGGAAAATGTTGTTGCGGGAAATTGTTAGAGCTGGACCTTCATTTTTTGCTTTTTTATGCTTTTTCTACCGGAAATTGTTAGAGCTGCCGGAAAATGTTGCTGGGCTTGTTTTTTTTTTTTGCTTTTTTATGCTTTTTCTACCGGAAATTGTACTGCTGCTGC
Source organism: Amaranthus palmeri (assembly GCA_019776075.1). NCBI lineage: Eukaryota > Viridiplantae > Streptophyta > Magnoliopsida > Caryophyllales > Amaranthaceae > Amaranthus > Amaranthus palmeri. Next base: position 12,713 of record JAAKBH010001103.1, read on the forward strand.
CGAAAATTGTTGATTTTTTTTGCTTTTTTTTTTTTTTTTTTTTTGCTTCTTGCTACCGGAAATTTCTGGTTATATTCTTGGTTTTGTTATTCTTATTTTTACTTCTTGTTTCATTATTCATCAACAAATTTTGACAATCCAAATCCAAAATCAAGTAAAAGATTAAACAACCAAAGAATCCCTGTAATGTCAAAGACGACATTACTGTTTGTCCCTCCAATTTCTTGTTGATTAAGTGAAAGAATATTAAAGCTCAACTAAAAGTCCTAAATATTTTTTAAGTATTTTTTTCTATTTGAAGATTGAGGAAGTTATTTCAATTTGTGTGATATGGATAATATCGATATGTTTCCACTTTCTTTTTGATGAGTGTTATCTTTGAATGTTTTTATCTCATTTTTCTTAAAACTTTTTAGTGTTAATTTAATGTTTTTTAGTTTATCATGCAAGGGAATGCATTTAGATATTTTTCAAGATAGTTTCTCCTTAATCTTTAAATTGACTTATTTTCAAAGTCTTATCTATTTGTCGTTTTAGGTTAAAAAAGAAAGGTGATTTTTTATTAATGACACATTTGTTTGTTATATTATCTAATGGTGGTTTTAGTTTGTTTTAGATCTTTTTAAATAGTTGAATATCATGTTAATTTCAGTTGGAAGTGTCTTTTTTGTGGTATAGACTTACTAACACAATAGTCTAGTTAATGTTCTATTCTTGCTTGATAAAATTACGTTTTAAAAATTTATGTAAGGGCCCAATTTTCACATTTTGCCTAGGGCCCATAAAATATTAGGGACGGGGCTGGTTAGTATTGTATGAATGGTAGTAAAAAAAAAGTATTATTATGTTGTATTGTAATTAAATCAGATATACAATGAATTACTATGTAATTTACGATGGGTGTCTTTATGATGATATACAATGAGATGTGGGTGTCTTGTTCTTTTTTTTGTTCTTAATTCTAGGCTTTGTTCTTGTTCTATGATGATGATATACATTGAGATGTGGCCATGTGGGTAACTTGTTCTTGTTCTATGATGATGATGTACATTGAAAAATGAAAGTCTTTGTTCTTAATAAATAAATGGTAGTCTTTATGATGATATACATTGAGATGTGGGTGTATTGTTCTTGTTTTTGTTTTTGTTCTATGATGATGATAGTAGTTTCACAATGTTGCAAGATGCATGTGGAGTTGGTGCTATGAATGTGGGGAGTGTTGAAGAGGCTTTAAATAATATTGAGGAATGTGAGACACCTAATGCAAATGCAAAAAAGTTTTTCAAACTTTTAGAGGAGTACCAAGAACCATTAACAATGCATGGCACAACAATGTCTAAGTTGTCATATATTGTTAAATTATTACATTTAAAGGTTTTGAATAATTGGTGCGATAACTCTTTTGATAGTTTACTCCAATTAGAACGTCAAGGCTATGGAGCTAATCTTCCAACCTCTTATTACGAGGCTAAGAAACTCATTAATGACTTGGGCCTTGATTATTATACGATTGATGCTTGTGAAAATGATTGTATTCTTTATTGGAAAGAGCATGAAAAATCGATTGAGTGTCCCACTTGTGGTTTATCAAGGTGGAAATAAGAAAAGGAAGGCTCTTCTAAGGGGGTAAAGGTTTCTAGAAAAGTTCTAAGATATTTTCCATTGACACATAGACTACAAAGGTTGTATATGTGCAGGAAGACATCTAAAGACATGCGTTGGCATAAAGAAAGGGATGCTACTAAAACATGTAGAGTGAATGATTGTGATAGGATCATAGATGATGATGCCCTTTCTGGGGAAGAGGAGGATGATACATTTTTGGAGGATGAGAATGTGAGTGGGGTGGATGATACAATGAGACATCCATCTGATTCTTTTGCATGGAAATCATTTGATGAAGAGTATAGTGAATTTGCTAAGGAGGTGCGAAATGTTAGACTTGGACTAGCTTGTGATGGCTTTCAGCCTTTCAATAATTCACAACATAGTATATAGCCTGTGGTTCTTATACCTTATAATTTTCCTCCTTGGTTATGCATGAAACCTTATTCATTTATGCTATCTTTACTAGTACCTGGTCCAACAAGTCCTGGAATTAATATGGACGTCTATCTTCAACCACTTATTGAGGAGTTAAAGGAGCTTTAGGAGGTTGGTGTTGAAACCTATGATGCTTACTCTAAAAAAAATTTCATCTTGCGTGCATCACTACTGTGGACTATCAATGATTTTCCTGCATATGCAGATTTGTCTGGATGGTCTACCAAAGGTTATTACGCTTGTCCATGTTGTCATAAGGAAACTAAACGAACTTCTTTGATGCATAAGGGTGGTTATTTAGGGCATCGTCGTTGGCTTCCAATAAATCATAAGTGGAGAAATGATGCCAATTCTTTTGACGGTAAAATTGAAAAAGGGGTTGCACCAGTTCCATTGAGTGGGGATGATGTATTGGCGCATTATAGTCGATTCTCACAAGCAAAATATGGGAAGATTGTAGGGACTAAAAGAAAAAGGGATGCTTCTAATAGCTTGTTTGGGTGGAAAAAGAAAAGCATTTTCTTTAATTTGCCTTATTGGAGGAAATTAAAAATTTGACATAACTTGGATGTTATGCATATTGAGAAAAATGTATCTGATAATATATTGGGTACTTTAATGAGCATACAAGGCAAAAACAAGGACACTTTGAAGGCTTGATTGGATTTGGTGAAGATGAAAATTAGAGATAAGTTACATCCTAAAGTGGTTGATGGTAAGGTACGTGTTCCTATTGCTATATATACATTGAGGTCAGATGCCAAGGTTGCCATATCTCGTATGTTTGCAAAAATGAAATCTCCCGATGGATATCTATCAAACATTTCTCGTTGTGTTAAAGATAATGGAAAAAAATATCATGTTTAAAGAGCCATGACCATCATGTTTTTATTGAGCAGTTGCTTCCCCTTGCACTTCGTGGGTTTTTACCAAAAGATGTATATGACCCTTTGGTTGAACTAAGTTTTTTTTTTCGAGACCTTTGCTCTAAAAACATAAGTGTTGGGCAATTGGAAGAACTTGAAAAAAAAATTCCTTACACCTTATGCAAGTTGGAAATGATATTTCCACCGGCTTTTTTTGATGTTATGATGCATTTAGTAGTACATTTGGCAACTTAGGCAAAAATTGCTGGACCAGTTCGATATCGATGGATGTATCCTATTGAGAGGTATACTTTCTCTTTAAGAAGTATAGTCATGTTTGTCAATTAAACAAATACTATATAACATGGCTTGTGTTGTAGTTCTGGTTACAATGGCACTAGTTGGTTGCATTTTAGTCCAATTAGAAGTATTGACAGCCTGTGTTGTAGTTTTACTTAAATGACACCTTTTGTTTGGATTATATTGTCATGGGTTCTTGTCTTTGAGTTGGAATTGTGATGGTTTTGTCATAGGTTTTTGTCTTTGCTTTGAGTTGGAATTGTGATGGTTTTGTCATAGGTTCTTGTCTTTGGCATTAGATTCATGATATGTTTTGATTTTGTTGTCATGGGTTCTTGTCTCAATAAAGTACTCAAATTGGGGTTCATTTGAATTTGGTGTAGGTAAGAATTTCGTTGGAAAGATTTTGCACTCAATGTCAAAGTTGGTGATAGCTACAAGCATTTTGGACACGCAACTTTTGGGTAATGAAAGTTATGATTAGTAGCTAATTATGTGCACTTGTAAATTTTTGGACTGCTTCAATGTGCCTTTCGCTGGTGATATTTTGGGATATATGTATATGAATTATGTATATTTTGGAAAAATGCCTAGTCTATTACATGTATATTTTGGACACACGACATTTGGAACGTGTGATATTTTGAGATATGAATCAATATATAATGATTATTGGTGATATTTGTTTAGTTCGTTATAAATTATTTTTTAATTTAATTTTCAAATTTATGTATAGATTATAGTTTGTTTCTTAAAATTACAAAGTCGTTGCGAAAAATGTATATGTTTTTTTCAACAGAAATAAACGTTGCTAAAAACAATAGAATAAAATTTTCCACGATCGTTTTGCCTACAACATAGTCGTTGCAAAAGATCGTTTATTATGAATTGCAACAACATATGTCGTTGTGAAAAATAAATGTTTAACAACGACATAAATTGTAGCTAAACATAAAGAACATTTGGCAACGACATGTTTTGTTGCTTAAACCTTGGTAACAATTGCAACAACATGAGTTTTTGTAACAGTCAATGTCGTTGCAAAAAACATCTATTTTTTGCCTCAACAGAAGTCGTTGCTAAAACCTTTAGCTACGGCTGTACCCGCAACAATGTCTTTCGTTGCAAAAAACAGTTTTAGCAACGAAAATTGATTTTTAGCAACGACTTTCTGTGTTGCCAAAAACAACTTTTCTTGTAGTGTATTTTATGTTATGGCATGTAGTATAATGCATTATCCACTTCATTTTATGTTTTCAACTCTTTAATCTTACATTTTGTTGATGTAACATTTGTAAAAAAAAAATAAAAATAAAAAAATAAAAAATAAAAAAAATAAAAAAATAAAAAAATTTAAAAAAAATAAAAATAATAAAAATAATATAATAATATTAATAATAATAAAATAAAATAATAATAATAAAATAAAATCAATAATGATAATAATAGTAGAACTCATCCACGTTGAAACTATAGCAACACTAAGCTTTGTCTTAAGCCTCGACCTCAACCCCAAGTCCTTAACCTCTTAGTATTTCTTTTTCTTTCTTCCTAATTAAGTATCTCATATTATATATACATACAAATTACAAAAACCATATTTTCTTTACTCTACGTACATTATAAACCTTCTTTCTTTGTTTAATTATATTCTTACTCTTCTCTTATTCCATTCGAAAAACTTAATGGATGTCGGCGACATGACGATATCGAGCTCGAGCTGTTATTCCTATAAATCAAGATATATATCTCCATTTAAAAATTTTTCTTAAAATTATGTATTTAAAAATATATGTTATAGGAAACAAGATGTGTGTTTTAGTATAATTTAATTATTAAGAAGAGTAGAATTAATGGTCACGGTAGCTCCGTTGCAATCGCTTCTAGACGTGTATAAATCCAAAATAAGACATATTTCGCCCATAGAATCATAAGTTACAAAAGCACTTATATTAGTCTCAATTCTAATTCACGGAAAGTACTGGTGCTTTAATTCATAAGTAACTAGTATAAAACCCGTGCATCGCACGGAGTTCTATAAAATAAATTTTTTTATTTGAAATATAACTTTTAAATTATTGTGGATTTGCACAATTTCATTATTAAATTACAACAATTAAAATAAAATGCAATTATATATATATAATTTATTTTAACATAATTATTCAATAAATGATTAAGTACCCGATAAAAAGGTTCCTTACATAAAAAATCTCAATTAAAATAATAACTTATAGGTTTTGAAATACCTCTTTAAATACAACATTTTCTGTCCTATGACATAAATCACCATCTTTATAACATATTAAAATTTTCAATCCTTTCCTGCTAATCACTCTGGAAACTGCAACGTAAAATTGTTCATAACTAAAAACAGGCTTTGGTAGAAACAATCCAACATAAGATAGCGACTGCCCTTGACTCTTATTAATCGTCATCGCAAAACACAACGACACGGGAAATTGTCTTCTTTGAATAGCAACTGGGATTTTAGAATTATCTTTAGGTGTGAGAGTAATCCTTGGAATAAAGACCTTATAACCAATGTTAGAACCTGATATCACAGTTGCTTGAATAACACGGTCACCAAGATGATTAACCACTAAGCGTGTACCATTGCATAAGCCAGCTGACTGATCCACATTTCTAAGAAGCATTATTGGTGCTCCAACTTTTAACACTAACTTATGGTTTGGTAATCCAGATGCTCTTATTGAGTTTAAAAATTCAACTTAAAATGCATCATCACTGCTTCCATAATTACTGTCAGATTTGCAAATTGAATCTGAACTCAAGTAGAACTTCTCCTCCCCGGGAAGGAGTGACAGTACATGTTCATTGACCCTATCAACAATCTCGTTGGTTGGTGATAAAACCGCCCTCTACGCATTGTCAATAGTACCCTCACGAATTCCAGGATATGTGCAATCAACTATCGCAGCTATAGGATCAGATGCATCCTTTATTAATAGATCTTCAGGTATATCTATAATAGCCTCTCCATCGTTGGGTCCTCCGAGCTTTCCGTCACCTACCTTGAGAATCCAATCTGCAAATTCTCGCAATTCTTCAACATTGGCTAATCTCGGTCGTAATCTCATGTTCTTCGTAAGCCGACGACACCTTGCAATCATTCCAAATCCTTGAAAAGTTGAGTGACGCGAATACGATATCTTGTCTTGTACCCTTTGGGATTATTGGCAAAACTTGTCTAAAATCACCGCCAAATACAACAACCTTACCGCCAAAGCTCAGTTCAGATGGTTTACCGTTAGGACAACGAATGATGTCGCGTAAACTTCTCTCTAGAGCTTCAAAGCAATGCTTGTGTGTCATTGGGGCCTCATCCCATATGAAAAGCTTAGCTCGATTGAGGAGTTCTGCCAACTAACTATTAGGTTCTATACCCCTACACATGGAATCTTCGTTTACGTTGAGGGGTATGCCAAATCTTGAATGTGCGGTCCTTCCTCTAGGAAGTAACAGAGATGCTATGCCACTCTAGGCAACGGGAAGGACAATATCCCCCTTTGATCTTAGACATGCGCATAAAATCTTCCACATAAACGTCTTTCCAGTCCCACCTTGTCCATATAGGAAGAATACACCACCCTCACCTTTGTCAACGGCGCTGGTAATCTCATTATATATCAAGGTTTGCTCGTCAGTCATTAGTGGAAGTAACATCTGAAGTTCAACTTTTAAAGATTCTTTATCGTAATTGAGTTCTTCTATAATTAGCTTGTTATTACCATCTTTAACAATGATATCGCTGGGGCAAATCTCAGGACATATGTTCATCAAAGAATTCCCATTCCTATCAAGAATCTCTTCAATGTCACAAAGTGCGAAATTCTTTAACTGGTCATCTGTGAGGTTTAGATCTGTAACATAAGGGGTAAATTTAAGCAATCGTTCATAATATAATTAGCTCGCATTATATGTAAATAATATGTTAAATATTAAAAATTATAATACCTGGCATTTGTAGCACACGTCTTTGTCTACTTAGCACATCTTCGGACAACATCCTCCATGTGTTATCCCACACATATTTTGCCCTTGAGATGCTACCGGTCAATAGCAACATTGCAAACAACTTTCTCAAATAGAAGGCTGATCCCCAAAAGCTTGCTTCATTAATTCCGTCGATGTATTCCTTATCGTCATCAAGCAAGCCCATAGAATAACAAGCATCCTTAAATGTTGGATGAATTACACCGTTGACTGTTCTGATATCCTCAAATGATATTGGCCCCTTGACAAAATTTAGTAAAGTTCTTAAGTAATATCGTTCTCCACAGCCTGGTGCAACGTGATATAATCTCCCTATAGAGAAAGCTCTTTTCCTTGGAGTCCACACTTTCTCTTTTTTTGCCACACAAAACTTATAGGAAATTCACTATATAGGAGATCTTTAGCCTCTTCGTATCGTCCGTTGCACTCCATCCAAGCCATGAACATTGACCTCTCATTCATCGGTCTAGATAATACATCATCTATTGTGTCATCATCATTTAACACAACAGTATGTTCACTTGGCAAATGAAAGCTTAGTCTTTCTACTAATGTAGTCCGATGATGAATATCAAAACCTAAGATCCGCCATGAAGCTTCACTTGCAGACACGTATCTGCAATTATAGTATTCTTGAATTTCATCAACGTCCTGCTCGTCTCCATTTTCACCGCTTGTTCTACACAAACCTGCTGTAATTCTATCTTGTCCCTTGTTAATGTACTTAAAGAGGTATTTGATGGCTCGAGACTGGTTACACCATTCAACATTAATATGTGCCTTGTATTTCAAAAGTAATGTTGGATTGTGAGCAACAACATATCTGTTATCCAATTCAATACCATTTTTGTCTACAGTTGCACCACTATCCCGTCTTTTATAGCATGGGTAACCATCTCCATCCACAAATGTTTCATCATTGAACCGCTTTGGGAAGAATTTTGAGCATTGTTTATCTCTTATGCAAGGTGATTTGGGTTTAATGAACCACACGGTCCATGCATCATCAAGTCTGATACCAAAGCATAAAATGAAGGGTTTTCTTCCATATCAGGCAACTCGGCAGATATGAATTTATCTATTTCAACTGGATTTTGAATCTTATCATCCCTATCGAGAAACAGTACTATATGTGCATGTGGAAGACCTCGCTTTTGGAATTCAATACTATATACCACTGCAATAGAAAAAAATAATGTAAGTAATCAATAAATACTAAGTAAATAATGAAATTTAACTCATATAACATTAGAATATAGAGAAAGTACTACGAACATGAAATCACTCTCCCAAATATATTTTCCTTTTTCAAGTCTGCAACTAAATTGTCTAGTTTAATTCTAAACACTCTGGATAATATATCTGGCCGATCTTCTGGACTCAACCCTCTGGACTGAACAAAACGGGTAATCTCTGGCCACTTTGAATTACACGTAAATGTAATAAATACGTCTGGGTATCCAAACGTCTTACATATACCCATAGCATCATGGTATATCTCTGTCATAAAACGTGGGCTACCCAGATATGTCGATGGTAAAATTATACGTCTACCAGCTACGTTTGATGGACAATCAGTTACTGACACAGCACCTTGCAGGTTCGCATACTTATCAACCCTAAGTACATTTTGGTTCCTTCGAATAAAAAGAAGCCGTTCAGACTCTATCATTGTCCATTTATCGACCAAAAACTGATGGAATAGTTTCCCAGATCGTAATATCGTGTCAGCTTCATCATCCCTATCCATTATGCGATACGAAAACCATTCTCTCATTGTCAACTACACGTTTCTTTACGGCTGTCGGGATAAGTTCACTAGTAAGACTTGGCACATCCAATTGAACTACCTTATGAGATATATCTAATCTATACCCATCCTCTCCACGGGGAAACAACAACGGATATTGAAGTGCAAGATAACATGGATGAAGCTCACTAATGCACTGTAATCTACCATCCCGACCTTCAACGATTATGTCATGTTCTTTGGCAACGCTTCCTATGTCCCCCACAATCAGAGCGGCAACCTCTGATGCAGATGGGAGATTATGAGTTCTTCCATCATGACTTCGTCTATTAATAACCTTTAGATGTACGTCAACGCTGTCGGAATGACGTATGTTGTCACGAGCCATTCTCCATGTTTGCACGTACGGATTCGTACTATGTAATAGATCCTTCAAATCTTTCACAATAGAATCATCAAAATCATCTTGATTGCCTGAGCTGATACGCCACATTAAACATGTTAATATTTAATATTATATTCGTTTAATATTTTTTGTCATTATTGTAAAAACTATAAACTGAAAAAATTATATACCTAACAGCATTTTTTCTGTTTGATATTTCATTTGCAGTGTCCACAATGTATAATTGTTGAAATTTCGCTGAACTTGATTCACCTGGTAGTAAACTTCCAATTCTATGACATGTTTGCCCCCGAACTCGAAATACATATGGGCCTCGACCCATATTAATAGTTTTGTCAATTTGGCCACCCATAGAAGTAAATGCAAGCATCATGTTATACCCTCTAATGCGTTCCATAAAGTGCTTACTTCGTATGTCGTTACCATGTAGAACGGATGAAATTAACTGAGGTGGCTCTTGTAGCTTTGGAGGTGTAACTTTTCCTTTTCTGCAACATAATGAGAAGGTGGGTGCATTATTTGTTCTTCTCCTATCTACTCTTTCAAGGCTCCACATATTTGCGCCACACTCTTCACACTAAAACGTTGGGTCTCCAATACCCATATACCCTATAATAAATACATAAACGGAAGAAATATAATAATTGATTTTTTCTATCAAAATAAAAAACAATTAATTTCTTAATTTTAATGTTTTTATTAATTGTTAAGTTCTGATTTAAAATTTTGGACAAATCTTCTATGCCATCACATGCAAGAACATCAATGAACAATCATTTTAAATATAATAGTACTAGGTACTTACCCGTGCCATGCACGGAATCATTAATTTTTTTTTTTTGATGAAGTATACTTTTAATAATAAATATGAAATACAATCATTTAAAAAGAGGGTATATTAATATTATAAACTTAACTATTTTCTAAATAGTTAATATATAAATATGAGATAAGAAACAATTGGAAAAACCAACACATCTTTATAATTGTCGACAAAGTATTAAAATCAAAATAATTTAATGGAGTGATATGTGTAATAATAATTTCAAGGCAAGGAATTGTTTTGAAATTTTAATATTTTAGTCAAGTAAGATGATGATAGAGTATTTTTTGAATTGATATGCGTAATACATGGAAGGAATTGGCTAATTCAAGACAAAATATTTCTATAAATATTTTGAATTGATAGAGTATTTCTAGGCAAAATATTTCTCTAGGAATTGGCTAATTTTAAGACAAAATAGTTCTATAAATATTTTGAATTGATAGAGTATTTCAAGACAAAGGGTTTGCACAATGCGTGATAAATGTGTGAAATAAATGCGTTATTAAATATTTTGAATTGATTTAGGCAATTAGTAATTCAATTGACAATTGATTCAAAGGCAGCAACATACAATTTTTTAGTCAACCCTAAATTTTTTAGTCAACCCTAAATAATTCTAAAAATATTCTGGAGTGATTTGCACAATTCTAAAAATATTCTAGACTGATTTGCACGGGTAATTATAATTTAAATATTTCTCTAGGAATTGGCTAATTTTAAAACAAAATATTTCTATAAATATTTTGAATTGATAGAGTATTTCAAGGCAATTTTGAATTGGCTAATTTTAAAACAAAATATTTTTTTTTACTATTTTAGTCTAATCAATTAGTGACAAAGAGGAATTGAGCGTTTATGAAAAAAATTATGGATAATGAACAATTTAATTTTGACTTTTTAGTTTTATTTACATTGTTTTATTGAAATAAGACTAAGAAATTTGAAGAGACCAAGTTGTTTGGAGAATTGTACTCCTAACGGAAATATAAACGAAAATTTAATTATTGATAAAAAAAGATAATAAGTTATAGAAAGCTTTCAAAGGAAGCTTTTCACGGGTAGAGATTGAGCGCCAAAACTATTGTTGAGAGAATGACACGTGGCTATTTTTTTATTGTATTAGTATAAGTTATGATTTTTTTACCTGTCAAGTCTTCATCTATAATATCTTCAATATGTGGCGTTTCAGTCATATCTATAATGTAAATTATTACAAAAATATTAAATTGATATGTTCATAATAAATATAAAATTAATATTAATTTAAAAAAAAATCATTTATTGAATATACCTATGTCGACGGTTGCATCATTTGGAAGACCACCATCAAGTATATTTTCAGTAACTTCTTTGAATTGGCATGCTAGATTTTGTCTTACATCTTTTTTTGATCTAGCCAAATTGGAAGCTTCTGATATATAGTTTGACGGTGCAATTGTTTCACAATTCTGAAGATATTGACTCCCCAAAATAGAATTGCCTCCGGGAGTGATCATTCGACAGTACACCACTAAAATAACATATTTATGGTATTATATAGCCATAAATAATAACTAATAAAAACTAACTCATTTGACTATAAACAATTACAATATTTTAAATATAAATACAAACCATTTGTTACATCGCTAAATGGTGTCCGTGGTGTCATACTTGTACTCGCATTATTGTTTGTTGACAACTGACCTGGAGAATCAATATCCGTACAACTTTATGAAAATAATTTAAAATGATACCACATTTATAATTCTTAAAGTATATCACAATCACTAACAAATTAAATTTAAGGTTAGATCGAATACTAACCAATTGATGCGAGTGTATTTGAAGTTTTCAATCTTTTGTTTCGTATAATCTCTTTTCTAATTAATCTTGATGCTTTTGCATTTTCTATGTTGTGCTCTATATTTATAATAGCATTATCTAATTGGAAACAACAAAGTTAAATACACATTATTAGATATTTAAATATAACTTAAATCATATAAACCCAATATGAAAAATTGAATCTCACCAAACACTTAAAGTATCAAGTTGTTATATTCAAAAAAAAAAAAAAGTATCAAGTTGTTTTATGTTTTTTTTTTCTTTAATGTGATGTTACAATATCATGAATAATACACACCACCACTTTTAAGATAAGGGTATATGTTTGCAATCTTTTTTTTTTAAATTAAAACAAATTTTAACCCACTCTTTTTTCTGTTGATCCTACTACTCAATGTCACTTCTCAATCCCATTTGCAAAATTAAAATCAAATCTCTTTTCCCAAGTCTTTCTCTTTTCCCCAAGACCTTTCTCATCTACCCATGCTTTTATATTTTTCCCATGTCCTTTCCCACTTTCCAACAACGAAATTTCTTTTTTTTTTCTTATGAAATGCAAGTGAGAGATAAAATGTTGTCATCTTATTATTTGTCTAATTGTTGTGGGTTCTTATTTATATTGTCATGTAATTATTTGAGAACAATATTGTCATGTAATTATTTTAAAGTGAGATAAATGTTAATATATAGTACACAAACGAACAAACTTACAGCTATTTCAAAAATCATTTAAGAACAATATTAAACATACGTATAATCAATCAAAAATATAATTCTATCTTTTAAGTACCCAAATATTAATTGTAGGATTTTTGGTCTATACACTTACTCTCATTTTTCTTATTATAAATTTCAATAGTACATTATTGTACCACCAATGGTGTAAATCCATTTAAAACTTCTTAATAGATAGCGTGGCTAATGATTATAAATACAGATAATAAATGAATTGTGTAAATAAAATTAGAAGATAGTTAAAATATATAACAGACATTAAATGAAAATTATGAAATATCGTCTAAAATAAAATAACTCAAACTAAAATAGACATATTAAATTAGCAAATGGTGTAATTGATTAAGTAGTCACATTATTACTATTACTACCAAACACTTAAATTAAAACCAATAATAACCCACCTTTTTTTAATATTTTATTTTTATTTAAATTAAAATCAATATTAACACAACTTTTTTTTGTCCAAGTAATCAACCGTCATTTCCAATCTCATTTCCCAATCCTCCTTCTCTTTTCCCCAACACCTTTCTCTCCTACTCAAATCCTTTTACCTCCCAAGTTCTTTCCCACTTCCCAAATGCACATATCACTTCCCTAGATCATAATTTTCTTTAATGTTTTTTTTTTTAATAAAATGCAAGTGAGAGATTTGTCTATTAAATGCAAATAGCACCTCTCACTTCACAATTCATCAAACCATCTTATTATGACACGCAATTAATAATGAATTTGTCAAAACCAATACCCTTTATAATATATATCAATGGTGGATACCAATCACATTTGTTACCTCAAATGATACCGGACCTTAGGTAAGGCCCAAACAATAGAAACCCTTACACCCACCTTATATAAATACATAAGAAATCTGATTTTGTTGGTTTCCATCTCAAAACCTAGCCGTTTGCACTCCCTCTTCACAAAACCCAATCATTTCCATCTCAAAACCTAGCCTTTTTCATTGTATTATCTCTTCACATAATCCTCAATCATGATAACTAAGAACACATTCTATTATTCTACACATTTTACTCTCATTTTCCAGGTTAGAATCCTCTTTGTCATTTTGTTGCACACAATTAATAAGTTCTAATTAACATGTAAAGTATTTAAGTTTTTTAATCAACAACTAAGCATTACTTTTATATAATAATGTATATAAAATTTACACGAAAAAATTAGATTTGAATCAACATGGATTTTTGTAATTTGGTTAAACTTTACTTGCTTATACAACTCAAAATTTCAAAATATGAGCATTTTGTTGATAAGATGATTTAAGGCTATTTTTATTTTTTATAGATCTCATCCCAAGAAGCAAATCTAAACATGCAATATTGAATAAGATGATAACTAAGAAGATGCATTGTATTCTCTCAACAAATTTCGATTAATACTTTTTGTTGTTTGTTTATAAGTATTGATGATGTAATATAGTTGTTGATGTAGCTTTATTGGAATTGCAAAGTAAAAAATAACATAAATAGTTTTGTTCATCAGGATTAGACATAAATATGTGTGCTCTTGTGATGATAATGATAAACTACTTTGACTATTTATTTACATATAACATGAATCTTTTAGTGGTATCTATAAACATGAAACTTTTATTGGTACCTATAAACATGCAACTCAAGAAATGTACCTAATATACTATAATATTCAAAAGTTTTTGTACTTATTTTGATTAATATTCTTGTATGAATGCTGATTAATTTTTTCTACTGGAAAAAGCTTGTTTTAACACATGGAATTCATGAATATTTCAAATATACTTGATTTAACTTGTTCTGTTTTTTTTATGATTTTTACTATTTTTTTCAGATTTAAGTAAAGATGTAGATGAGAGTCTTTTGTATGATAAAGTATTTTTATGTATAAAATTTATGAAGTTCATTCTCTTTTATTTGTTGTCATTTCATTTAATATGTTTTAAGATCAAAATCTTTTGTGTTGATTTTTACTATTTTATTTAATTTTTTTCACATTTTGTTTGAGATATGATGTTTTAAAATAGATCGAAGAATTTTTTTTTCTATTTTTAAAAAAACATAATTTCGATTTTTTAGGTTGAATAGTTTGTTTAATTTTACTCTATGTATTTAAGTAGTATGTAATTTTTTATTGTAAAATTGTTAAATTTTAATAATCTATGTATGTTTCTTTTATTTTGAATCCATATAAGTGATCTAGTTCGATCAACTTTTTTTCTCTTAGTTATATGTCAATTTTTTTTCTTGCTCTTTGAGATATTATGTTTTTTTTGATATATTCAAAAATTTAATTTTATTTTTATTACTTAAAATAAAAGCCTATTTTTGATTTATTATTCTTTATGAATGACAATATTGTTGCATGTATTTGTTAATTGGTTTTATGTCAAATAATTTTATCTAATTTGACTTTATGTATATAAATATTGTTGCATGTATTTGTTAATTGGTTTTATGTCAAATAATTATTAGATGTTTGTGGTATTGTTTTGCAGATTAAGAACACTGCCGTACTACAATTTTGTTTTCTTTATTTGGGCATGTGGATTAGTACATATTTGTATTTGTAGCATAGGCTTTAATTATTGGTCTGTAATATTAATAGAATTAGGTTATTATTAGAAGTAATATTATTTTTGCTGATCGGGTTTGTATGGTCGTTTTCGACTTCGATCTCCATTGGGACACAGGTATGAATTCTTAATTTTTCAACTCTTTTAATTGTTTCAATGATTTGTGGTTGTTTATTGTTTGTTTAAATAAAATTGTTGCATAGTATTCAATTAACAAAGATTAACTTGGCTGTATAGAAATTACATAACTAAAATTTATTATGATAAACTATTATAATAATGTTAAAAAATTATATACGTTAGAATTGTTTAAATTATGCATGCTGACATAATGTTTATGGGATGATAATCCTATTTAAGAGTATTCATAAAATGTTATACGGAGTATTATTGATTATTGAAAAGAAAATATAAACAACATACCTTTTAGTTCTTCAAAGAAATTATTTAACCTTTAAGTCCCTTGCAACCTTGAATATTAACCCAATTTGACGAAAAGTTTTAAGTAATATGTGTTTCACCTTATTCAAGACTTTGTATAACCTAATATATAAAAATAGGGTATAACTCAATAATCAAAATACTTGATAACAATACTTTAAAGCTTTGACCTTACATAGAGTATGGAATGATTTTGTAAGGAGTGAATATAAAATATTGAATATACTACAATGATAATTTACGGTTAAGAATATATATCATATTTGTCTAATATAGCAATAAAATATTGTCTGCAAATGTAGTAACAAAATTTGTCTGAAATTTTTATCTGCAATTTTGGAAGTTATTATTTAGCTATTCTTAAGTAAAGTAAAGAATCTCCAAAAAATTTACAAAAAAAGTAAAGAAGTAAATAAAATGTGATATTATTTTTGTAATACTTATACGGAAATTATTATATATGGTATATTTATTATATATTATTAAATATTAGTATTACTATTAAAATATATAGAATTTACGAAGAATAATACTGCATAATATTACATAGTATTCTTTAGTAAAGTAAAGAAATCTCCAAAAAAATTTACAAAAAAAGTAAAGAAGTAAATAAATTGTGATATTATTTTTCTAATACTTATACGGAAATTATTATATATGGTATTTATTATATATTATTAAGGTTAGTATTACTATCAAAATATATGGAATTTACGAAGAATAATACTGCATAATATTACACAGTATGATAATATTATATACGATATTTATAATTCTACGGATAATAATAGTACAAATATATGCAATTTTGAAAATATATTGATAGCTTATGATTAATATTTTATATGTCTCTTACTGTAATAGTTTATAGTATATATAATCTATATAAATATATGAATTGTAGTTTCTTTATCTAACTAATTTCAGTTTTATATGGATAGTATTTTTTCACCTTATATCTAGTTCATATTAATATTATTCATGCATTGGTAATAGAATAAATAATAATTTAAAAAATTAGTATTATTTGAGCATTGTTAATAGTATACATAAGAATTTATGGATAGTATCATTTCACCTTTTAATTTATATTAACGTAAAAACTAAACTATGGTTTTACTTTGGTGTAAAAGTATAAATATGTATGCATAATGAGAGAGATAAAATCAGAAGCGAGAAAAACTTAGCGCAAACATCATAATTCGAAATTTGTTCATCTCAACATATTACCCATAATTTCATAAAACTTAATATTCAGACATTAAATTGATTTCAAATAGAGAAAGTTTCAACTACCATATACTAAAATACTAATTATGCCATACGAATTAATGGATTACATAAAAGTACTACTAGATACTAATTTATTCCTCATGTTTAGAATTAAAACTTATTGTAATATCACTTTGAAAACTTCTTGATTTTTGTTGAAGACACATCTGCATCACTTGATTCAGCTTCATCAGTTTTCCTTTTCATTGGAGTGATTGTGGTGTTGTCATCTTGAATAGACAATGTCGGCTTCTATTCATTTTAGACATTAGTAATAATAGGTAAAGTATATAGACTAAAAATAAATCAATATTGTTAATCACCACAACACAAAAATATTTACCTTCATTTTACTATCACGACTCTGTAACTGCTCGCCATCCGGTAGTGTCTACAATGATTATATTAGTTAATAGTTATATAACAATTTTTTTATTTGGATATATTAAATTCTATTAGTAGATTTAATACCTCATCCTTCTCTACAAACTTATCTATAATGTCCATATCATTTGTAAGTCTCTTAATGGAATAGCTTCGATTTCCCCTTTTGATGTTGAAGTGTTCAGACACTTTAAACAGAAATAAATAACGCTTGTCTAGTAACTGATCAAGCTCCGATGGAAAGCATGTTGGGTATTCCGACTACATTTTAGAAATATATGTCATTATAGGAATACATACATCATACATTAAAAAAAGCAGTAAATACTACCTTGAGTTGATTTTCCCTTACATCCTTTGCGGATAATCCAAGCTCTCTTTTTGCTTGTGGATCCCATAAAATCAGCACTGTTTTATCTCCAAAATCATCTCTTACCTTTATGTGAGTTTTGTACCTTAGGAAATGTTATTTTATTTTAGTTTATTAGGTAATGCTAATTAAATTATTAAATGATGCTTTATAAAATGCTCAAGAACAGTCGAAATTAAGTTTACCTTAAAATTGCGACTTTTACATCCTCCTCACATTTAGGACATTTTAAAATATCATTGTTTAGTGAAACTTGAGTACAACATTTCGAGCATAAACGATAAAACCAATCATTTTGTACGTCTAGTGCGTATATGGTTCCAACTGTTCCATATTCTCCTTCTTGCTGAATTTTGTTTAGGCTGCAAAATCTTATTTTCCGGCACTCAAGGAATTTTGATTCGTTTGTTAAGATGAGTTGTTCGATACTTTAGTCAATTCAGTTGGTCTTGCTTCATTATTTCTTATGCTGCACGTATAATTTTTACATGCACTTTAATTTTTTTGAATTGATATATAGATAAGAAATTATTGTTAATGCTAATTTCATACCGTTCAAGAAATAATATAGCCTCTGGAATATCTGGATTGATATAAATCTTGCTGGTTGTGCCTAAACAATTCTGCACATAGCTAACTCCTGTATATTTTAATATTAACATATAATTTATCCGTTCAATAAGGCATGTGAATAAGAAAATATATATTAAAATGTCAAATAGTACCTCCCCATGACTTCATTTTTGCATATTGAATGACCAATGTGAATTTTGTCTTCTCATCATTTTCTGTGTTCTTAATATGTTTGTAAACACTTTCTACATAGTTGTCCCATAGTCTAACTCCCAAAGTAGAACCACTAAAAGTCATAAAAAAATATATTAGTATCTTTCTAATATTTATATACATATATTTATATACATTCTAGATTGAAATCATTTACATAATTTATAATTTTAAACATACTTTGCATCCATTAAGTCTAGATTGATTGTTTTTTTCATTTCGTCGTAATCTCGGTATGCGATTACTTCTCCAATGACATCTGTTTATTAGAAAAAAAAATACTTAAATCATTAACTGTAGTATAAGGCATTTGTTCACAAATCTTTAAATGTAAAATTACCTAAAAGGAACCTTGCGTCATGTTTTGCTAGAAGTATGTGTTCAAATGATACAAATGTAAAATCGGAACCGATTATTGTAATAACTGGAATTTTTTGTATTATTGTTGTTTTGTAAAAAAATATCTTCCACTCATGTGTTGTTGGTCTATAATCACCACCGAGTAAACCCACTCCAAACATTGTGATAAAATAGGACTCTCCTACTTTGCATAATTTTGAATATTTTGAAAAAGTAGTCTTACCAATAGATGTCATAATTTTATTTCCTTGCAAAACAATAAAAAAATTACTTTAAACATAATTTTGTTGCGTATTTGGGATTAATAATTGTTTTGCAAAAATGATTGCAAATTAAATAGTAAAAATTCAAACCTTTTCATCTGTTAAAATCATGTGGATCGAACTTACAACACCTTGTTCTAAAAATTCCCACATGTGTGTTATTTTAGCTTTAATTCTCCATGTCGCTCTATCACCCTTAATTTCATTTAGATAATGAATAGTCATCTTGACTTGGCTTAGAAAACTAATATGATATTCCAGAAATGTATGTGATTTAAAAGAAGAATGCACTTCTATATATAGTGCAAATTAGGTTAGGTCATACGACTAATGTTCCCCAAACCGTAATTTATTGGGCTAAAATTGTGTGAATATTTTTGGAATATTTACTATAGATATTGGGCTAAAATCGGTTTTTATATTATAAATTATTATATTATATTTTTGGAATGTAGTTTTGACTGAATAAATTCTAAATCCGTAATTTTGGCCCACTAAATCAGTAATTAATTTATCAGTAATTTTTCAGAATAGGAGCTTAATTTATGCTTGGAATGTAAATGTACTAAGTTAATTCATCAGTAATTTTAGCCTTAATTATTTCTGGAATAAAAATCTTTCATATTTTATTCAGCATATATTATATTTTTGAAAGGTAGTTTTGACTGAATAAATTCTAAATCCGTAATTTTGGCCCACTAAATCAGTAATTAAGTATCAGTTTTTTTCAGAATAGGAGCCTAATTTATATTTGGAATGTAAATGTACTAAGTTTTGACTGAATAAATTGTCTTTAATAGGAGCTTAATTCCACTAAATTAATTCATCAGTAATTATAGCCTTCGTAAATTGCCTTTAATATTTATTACGTGAGTATTTTGTGAGTATTTGCCACAGATATTAATATTGTCAGAGATATTAATATTGTGTGAATATTTTGTGAATATTTTAGCCTTAATTATTTCTAGAATAAAAATCTTTCATATTATATTTTATTCAGCATATATTATATCTTTGGAAGGTAGTTTTGATTGAATAAATTCTAAATCCGTAATTTTGGCCCACTACATCAGTAATTATTCATCAGTAATTTTCCAGAATATGAGCTTTTATTGCAAAAAATTTGACAAATGACGGGTAAAAATTTGGCCCACTATCCTGATGGAGCTTTTATTCAGAATAGGAGTAATTGTATAAAACATGACGTCCCCACTAAATTAGGAATAAATAATTTCATTAGTAATTCTTAAATAAGGCATGTTTTTGGAATAAATAAGGCATTTTCTTGAAATTGGCTGTGAGCTTACCACCTGTCATTTTTGCACCAAAATTATATTATAGTATGATATGAACTTGTATGTCTTGAGGTCGGGAGTTCGAGACTCCCTTAGCCCATGTTCCTTAAATAATTATTCTTTTGAAATAATATTAATTGGGTATTAGTTGTTGTTTTGTGTTATATTCAAGATTATTTATTATTTTGTTGTAGTCTTGTTTGATTGTTAAGAGTAAATGAGTTTGAAACAAGATATTTAAGAGTATAAAATTATAATGGTATCTAAAATTTTTCTTAGTTAAGTTGATCAATCAACTATTAGCTACTCACTTATGATACTATATATAGTTAGTACTAAGGAATTTCAATCCCACGTCATTAGCAAAATTTAATAATAAAGTAATATTAAAACAATAACAATCATGTATAAGTGAATATTAAACATGATATAATAAATAAATAAATAAATAAATAAAAGTAGTAATAATAACAAATAAAACTAAGAATACATCACAAGTATAATTAAGGTGCAAATATAATAATAATAAAAGAAAGATAACTAGAAACTCCCTTGCTCGATTGCAAGAAAGACGTAGGGAAGAAAAGGGGCGGTAGCTCACTTTGACTTCCAAATAAAATATTAAACAAATATAAGAATTTATAAGAAAGCGAAGGAATTCGCAAAAGATAATAAGAAAGCCCAAGGTTGGTGCCATAAGGGAATACTAACTTTTTTTTTGGCCATCCGGCTTTCCGGAGGAATAGAATGTGCCGGTCCACCTAAGTGGGGCAGAATGCGGGCAACACCCAGACAAAAGGTACCAGTCCAGGGCGGTGGCATTCTTTATGACCCCGGGTGAGAGCGCATGTTCGTAATAACCCAAGACGGCATGCGGATAAGGAACTGGCTTCGCATGCTTGCAAGCACCAAAATTCTGAGGTGACGACCTCAGACCTCCACAATTATATATGTGATTGTGGGAGGGGTTAAAATATTAATAAGATATAGGATTCTTAAATAAGACACAAAAGTAAAGAAATACGTGATGATTATTAAATTTTTTTAGGTTCTTGTTCGTTATTTCATTCTGATTATATGTATACTCAGCGAAAGCTGACCTATGTGGTTTTGTTCTTTGAACCTGTTCCTAAATGGGGAGAAGCAGATAATGAAGAAAAGTTGGCCAAAAATGAGTAAGAGACAAGCTGAAAATAAAAGCGACGATACCAGACCCGGCTATTATCAAACGTTTCTTTCCGTTTGCATATGAAAGATTTTGTGAAATATCATAATATAATGTAAAATTTCCTTTCCTAGACTAATATTATGTTTAGCCATATAACGGATTATAGTACGACTATCTATATAATATAGGCTTGACTTATATTACTGAAGTAACAGTCTTGTAAATTACCAGCTTCCGTTATTTTATAATATTAATTATGTTTTTAGTAGTTTTGAATCTACGGACTGTTACAGTTGATCTTTTCCAATGAGCTTGTTATTTCTATAATATGCTTATATGGTCTTGTTGAGCTCGCAGATACAGTGTGATGAGCACAAGTGGAGCAAGTGTTGATAAGAATACTCAAAGGAGATGGACTTATGAAGAAGATTAACTTTTTGGTTAAGTTGTTGGTAGAAATGTCTGCTGGGGGAAAATGGAAAGCCGAGAGTGGTTTTAAAAGTGGCTATTTTGCTCATCTAGAGAAGTTATTTGCTGCAATCATGCTCGAAGCTGAGTTGAAAGTTTTGAATATAGATTCAAGACTCAGCTATCTTAGGAAACGCTTTAATGCTTTACAAGATATCAAACAAAAAGGTAGAGAATTTGGATGGGATGATAACCACAAAATGGTGACCGGTGATCGTAAGCTATTTGATGATTGGGCCAAGGTAATTTTATAACTATTATATTTTCATCAAATAATATTGCCTCTAATATATTGGTTCTTCTACACCATAATTTATGATACTACCATTTTTCATTCTTGATTTTATGTATGCTACTTGGAGAGTTTGAACAATGGTTGTTTACTAAATATGAATTTACTTATCTTTTTTATAAAAAATGTCAAATAAGATAAGAAGCTGCAAAAACCTTAATCTAACTAATTTTATCATTACAAAGTCACAAAGATGCAAGAGGAATGTTTCGGAAACCTTTTCCGTTTTATGATGATCAGGGGCGAAGCCAGGATTTTGTATTAGGGGGGGCCCAAATTGTCAATGTAGTAAATTTTTTTTTTTGCTGTATAAACTTAGAGGTGTTAGAATCAGACACGATGGCTCGAAATTTATACGACATTATAATTGAAACCAAATCCGATTTGATTCGACTTTAAAAATTTACAATTATTTCAAATCAATATGGACACGAAATCCGATTTCAAGCCCACCCGAAACATTTAACCCGAAATCAACGATGACACAAACGAACACCATTAGACACTAGTTAAACTATGAAAATATTAAAATCATATAGACTGAAATAAACTTGAATCATTGGAAAAATTATATATAACAATAAATAGAGTTGAAGCTTCCCTATAAGTATTATTTTTAAAAAAATTAAGTGGTTAGCTCTATATATTTGCCTAATAATTCTCCAAAAAAACACTATTAAAATTAAGATAGAAAAATATAAACACACATTAAAAAGATGAATGTTAGATTATGAAAGATAAATAGTAATGACATTATAGTATAAATCTATTAGTCTATAAAAAAATAATTGTTTAAGTGAGAATTAGATCCCTTAACCTCAGATTACAAATGTGTTACTCCAACCATTGAGCTATAGTAATTTTTGTTATATTTTTACTCTCTTTAAAATATATATCATATTAGTAAGGGGGGCCAAAACCAAAATTACAAAGGTTCGCATTTTCGACAAGGGGGGCCGAGCCTCCGCCGGCCCCCCATGTGGCTTCGCCTCTGATGATGATCTTGAGCTTATTTATTCCAAAGATAGGGCAATTGGTTCAAAAGCTATATTGCCAGCTGATAAGAATGATGAAGAGACAGTGCTCCAAGATACAACACCAAGTAAAGAAGAAGAGGATGTGCCTAGCGAAGTGTCGGCTACTAATAAGAGGATTGTAGATGAGGGCTCTTCTAAAGACAAAACCAAAAAAAGGTGCGTAAAAATAAAGAAATACAAAGTATGAAAAAAAATTTAGAAACTATGTTGGAGAAACTAATTGAAAGTAGTAATGAACAAATTGAGAAGTTGGTTCGGTGTTGGAAGCTCCAAAGAATTCTAAATCCGGTTTGCGTGAAGAATTAGGGAAAGTTCGTGGTATTTCAAGAGCTCAAGCATTATTGTTGTGTAAGAAGATGAATGAGGATGATATTGTTATATTCCGTGATTTGCAAGATGAAGATGAAAAATATGATTTTCTTATGATGATTTTAGATCAAGTGTAAAGCAATGTCTTATGAACTTTTGTAAGTGCTTGAATAATACTATTGTATTAGCTTTTCGATTTTGTAAGTGTATGAAAAATATTAATGTATTTGCTTTTGGATCAATTTGGCACTTATTTCCATTTGTACCAAACCATTTTGTTGCACTAGAATTAGTTCTCTAGTATAAATACTGTTGGAGTTGAGGTGTGACATTGAGTCCACAAATAGGTATTGATGATGCTTGATGGCATGGAGATTGTTTATGTGTGTGTATGAAATTGCATGTGTGTGTTCATTTGTGGTTAGTGGCAAGACATGTGAGATTTATACTAAGGCAGCAACTCTACTTGCATTTAGAAGGCTGATGATGCACTACTCGACCCACTTCATAGGCTGCTCGAGTCGAGCCCTCATGCTCGACCATTCCAGTGAGTTATTGGAATGCTGCTCGACCAAGACCCCAAGTCGCTCGACCCCCCTGTCTTTACTCGACAGGTTGAGCGGGGAGCAGCGGAGCAGCGGAGCTGCTATTTCGTCTGCGATAAATGTATAAGGCTCATACTTGTATTGGGCCTATTCCCAATCATTAACCTAGATGCACACATGTATAAATACACTACTCTACACTCATTTCTAGGAAGATTGTTAATCGTAAGCCAAACACAAACCCTTCTCTTCTCTCTTTTCTTCTTCTACAAGTTTATTCTCCATTGTAAGAGCTCTTTGAACTCCATTGATATTTTCACATAATACAAGCAAGTTAACCACCACAAGGAGGTTGTAGCCCACATTGGGTGAACCTCGTAAATCATTGTGTCATTTATTTATTGCTTTCTTATTGCTTTTCATTGCTTGTTTAAAGTGTTTGTTTACTAGTTGCATAGAAAACCCTTACCAAAGGTCTTGGGTGTTTCCTAAGGATAAAATTGGAGACTTTAGGCCTTAGAGTGTTAGTTATTTCAATTGGTATCATAGCAAGAGGCTTTTGTTGGTGTTTAGGAGTGTTCAAGAGTGCAATACTTGCGTAAACAGGTCTTCAATGCAGCTAGACATTAAAAGGTTTGATAGAAGTGTAAACTTTGGCTTGTGGCAAGTCTAGATGAAGGCAATATTGATACAAAATGGGGTGCATAAAGCTCTTGAAGGTGAAGACAAGAAACCTATTGGAGTAAGTGAAGCAAAGTGGGAAGAAATGGATGCGAAGGCTCTATCGGCTATCCAACTATGTCTCTCAAATGAAGTTTTGAGAGAAGTTTTCAAGGAGACCTCCTCTAAGGGGATATGGGAGAATTTGGAGTCTATTTACATGGAAAAGAGTGTGACCAACCTGCTACTCTTGAAGAGTAGACTCTACAATCTTCGATTGGAAGAAGGTAAACCCCTTAAACCTCATCTAGATGAATTTTATTCCATTGTGATGGACTTGCAAAATATTGATGTGAAACTGGATGATGAAGACCTAGCTATTTACTTGTTGTGTTCCTTACCACCCTCTTATAAGCACTTTAGGGAGACCTTTCTTTATGGTAGGGAGAATTTGAGTAGTGATGATGTTAAGAATGCTTTGACGATTGATACCCAATTGTTTAGCAAGTCATCTAGCACCTCAAATGATGGTTTGTATGTGAGGGGTAGAAATAGTGATAAGGGTTCTACTTATGGTAGTGGTAGCAAGGGCAAGGGCAAGAAGTTTTCAATAAGAACAAGACTTGCAACTATTTCAAGCTTAAGGGTCACATCAAGAAGGATTGTTGGAAGTGGAAAAAGAAGCATTCTAATGATGATGAGAGGTTTAAGGATGGGTCTAGTAATGCCGAGGCTAGCTATGCTAATGATAGCGATGATGGTGGTGTTTTGGTGACTACCCATGAGTATAAGGGTGAGAATGAGTGGATTCTAGACTCCGAGTGTTCTTTCCATATGACACCCAACAAGGACTTGTTCACTACCTATGAGAAGGTAGATGGAGGCAATGTCACCATGGGCAACAATGCTACGTGCAAGGTTATAGGTGTTGGGAGTGTGCAAATAAAGATGTTTGATGATATGGTGAGAATATTGTCGGATGTTAGGCACGTTCCGGGGTTGAAGAAGAATCTAATTTCATTGGGCACATTAGACAAGAACAGTTGTAGGATTTCTTGTCAAGGTGGAGTGATGAGAGTTGTTAGCGGTTCACTAATTGTGATGAAGGGGAAGATAAATGGGAGCTTGTATGCTCTAGAGACTAGAGGGTTCTTCTATCTCCGGCTCCGTCAATGTCTCCACAAGTGTCATGACGGATGAAGAGACCAACTATGGCACTTGACTATATGTCATATGGGTGAAAGGGGAATGCATGAGTTGAGCAAGCAAGGCTTGTTTGAAGGTAAGAAGCTTGGGAACTTAGGCTTTTGTGAGCATTCGGTTTATGGGAAACACAAGAGAGTGAGCTTCAAGCCGTCTATCCACAACACTAAGGGGATACTTGATTATATACATTTCGATCTTTGGGGGCCTTCTAGGAAGACCTCGCTTGGTGGGTGCAACTATTTGCTTACTTTCATTGATGACTTTTCAAGGAAGGTTTGGTGCTACTTTATAAAGCACAAGGATGACGTGTTTGATGTCTTCGCTGATTGGAAGACAATGATTGAGAAGAAAACCGGGTGGAGATCAAGACATTAAGGACGGATAATGGTCTTGAGTTTGTAGACAAGAAGTTTCTTCAATATTGCACCAAAGAGGGAAGGGTGAGGCATACAACATGTGCTGAAAGGCCTCAACAAAATGGTGTAGCCGAAAGGATGAACAAGACATTATTGGAGAGGGCTAGAAGTATGATCAATCAAGCTAAGTTGAACTTCAAGTCCCCACAAGAGGTATGGTATAATTCACCGGTTGATTATTCTAACCTTAGAGTATTTGGATGTCTAGCTTATATCCATGTGAGTAAGGGAAAGCTTGAACCTAGAGCTAGGAAATGTATTTTCATGGGCTATGGTTTGGGTGTAAAGGGCTATCGGGTGTGGTGTGAGAATTTTAAAAAGATCATTACTTCTAGGGATGTTATATTGGATGAAAATGCTTTGGTGACTCCTATTGTGGAGAACACTATTACTAACAATGATGTAGGTACATCTGATGACACCCAAGAGGAGGTGGAGCCTCCCAATATTGAAGAAACCGATGATGATGCTCCACATGAAAAGAGAACCTTGCAACTCAACGTGAAAGGAGGAGGATCATTCCTCAAAGGAGATACATATAGGAGCCGTGTGACTATGTGGCTTATGCTCTCACCATTGCTAGTGAGGTGGAGTGTAACAAACTCAATTTCGTAATCTCAATTATCCAATTAATAACCTTAATCTCCGATTAAAATTTCTTAATTACCCGATTATCGAAATCAAACCGCCAAAATCCTTTAAACCTTATTACCATTTTCATATAGCCCAAAAAAAAAAAGAAAAAAAAAGCTTAGTTATTATTTATATTACATGAATTGTTACATTTTAAAAATCGTTTTAAGATTTAATGAACGTCTACGTTTTAAACTCATTTTTTTCACAATAATTTGCGTAACAATTATTTTAATAACTTTACAAATTTAATTTTCGTCAAAAAGATATATTTTATACTTCTAAGAAATTTTTATTTCATGGTACAAAAATTTTCTTTTATTTATTTATTATACAATTTCGTCAAAACGTTGCGTTTTTAGTTCTTTTTTTAACCGAACTTTGTTGAATTATTTATTTTCGACTTTATAACTTTGATTTATATGTTTTGACACAAATTATATTTATGAATATTATTATCAACTTTAAAGTGTATTTTTTAGCTAATTTTGAGTACAAACTAAGCTAAATTTCAATATCAAACCTTAAGCAAACTTACCCATTATTTTGATGAACATCTACTATAACCAAAATAGGATAAATTTAAGCTAAAAATCAGCTCAAATCAGTCCATACAACCAGCCCACTCATCCCCTAAGAAAACATCATCATTCCACTATATTTTCACTTATTCAAGCCACCTAAAGGTTCTTACACCTATCCTAGCCTACCTAGATGTGCATGGATCACCATTAGTCCATTTTAAGGCATGATAAACCCCTCAAATCAGCCCTACAAGCTGAATATATCCCCTCCCCATGTCCCTTTGATTTTTGTTCATCCTTCCTCCTTAATTCACACTTAAACACATTCTTAATTAACTTATCTTATTTTTTCCTTATTTTCTTTATGATCTCAGTTGAAGAATCCCTTGAAGAACAAGCTTAACATCATTTACTTTCAAGTCAAGTTCATCAAATTTTCTCTCTTAAGGTAAAATTTGTCCATTTTTAAAAAGGGATGAATTTTTACCTTTCACCTTACTAACTTGAGTTTTGTTTAAATAGGTTGAAATTCTTTTTTTCAAGCTTGGATTATTATTTTTCTTTCAAGAACTATTTGGGGATATTATCATTCTCGGAGCTTCTTGAAGAATATATTATTTTGGGAGCATTTTCTTATTTTATTCTCTATTTTGGTCTTAGTACCACTTGATAGCTAAAATGGTACACACTTCTTAACTTTCTTACTATGTGACATTTATATTATATATACTTGAGTATGTGAAAGATATGAAAATATGTTGGATTGATTAAATTTTATCTTGCATGTTCACTTAAAGTAAGAATAATACTTTTTTTTGTGTTAAAAATAAAAATAAAGTGTTTGTTATAAGTTTAAGTATATGCATGTTATATATTGAAAATTATGATATTTGTATAAATATTAATGTTAGAAATGTTATTTATATGTTTATATAATGAATTTTCAAGTATTGTGATTCTTATCCGAAATCGGTATTAAATCAAAGTCACCAAAGAAGAATATATAAATCTGAAAAATTTTTATTTATATAATATTATTGATGGATATATATTTTATTATGTGTATTTTGTTTTTTACTTTAATGTTCATGCACGTAAATTTTATGAATTTCTATCATGTAAAAAAAATAACATTGCGTAAAAATGGTGTTTTATGTTGTTGTGAAGTTTTTTTGTTGTGAATAAATTTTTGTTTGAGCTTAGGAACTTTAGGGGTAAATTTAATATGATTTTTTACAGTAGATAAAAGTTAGAACTTTTGGTATTTTTTATGAATTTTTACTAAGTGTTGACTGTTGACTACTTACCGAAAAATACGCAAAAATGTTAAAATATGCAATAAATACTAACACTAGTGGAAAAAACCTTAAGGGCTGCGGTTTTTTAGCCGTTATGGGCTGCGGTTTTTGACCCCAGCCATTATTGTAGCAGCAAATAATATTAGATAAGGGCTGCGGTCAAAATACGCAGCCCAAAAAAGACTAAAGGGCTGCGGACAGGTCAGAAAACCGCAGCCCTTTAGTCTTTTTTCAAAATAAAAAAAAAATTTTTTTTTTGCTTTTCGTTTAATTCCATTCCAAAGACCATAGTTTGTTTTGAAAAAAATAGATCAAACATCAAAGAACCCAGATCTTACAGAACAAATGATGAACAACAAACATAAAAAAAAAAAACCCAGATCTTACAGAAACTTACAGAACAAGAACATTATATAGATCTATCTTACAAATAAAAAAAAAACGAAACATAAAAAAAAAAAAAAAAACGAAACATTGTAGAAACTTACAGAAACTTACAGAAAATCGAATGAACTTGTATAAACGAAACATTATCAAATTACAACCCAGATGTATGAACTTACATAAATTTACAGAAACTTAGAGAAAATCGAATGAACTTGTATGAACTTACAGAAACATTATCAAATTTTCGTATACAACCCAGAAAATCGAAAATAAGTTAAGAAAAAAACGAAAAAAATAAAAAAAAAAAAGAAAAAAATTACAAAAAAACGAAAAACTTGTATGAACGATGAAGGATCTTCGTATGAACTTGTAGATCAACCCAGATTCTTGTATAAACGAACTTGTAGATCTTCGTATGAACTTGTATAAACGAAAAATTGGGCTTTTTTGCAAACGAAACGACTGTTTGCAAACGAAAAACTTACAGAAACGAAAAATTGGGCTTCGTATGAACTTGTATAAAGGAAAACGAAAAATTATGGTTTGAGGAAGATCTTTGAGGATGAAGGAAGAAGGAATTTAAGAGACATGAAGGAATTTAAGACAAAAAAAACGGCTAGGGTTTGTAGATTTCAAAGAGGAAGAGAAGTTTAGGAAGAGAGAGAATATGAGAGAAGTTAAGGGTTTCTTAGGATTTTTTTAGGTTTTAGAATTTGAAGTTTTTTTTTTTATTTGAACCGTAGGATATGAAGAAAGTTTAGGAAGAGTATTATTTTAGGTTTTATAAAGGAGAACGGCGCCCCTTAGGAGAACAGGTTAGGGTTTATTTCATGGGCCTTGCATTGGGTCTTTATTAATTTAGTCTATTTTGGGCTGCGGACAAAGCTAAAACCGCAGCCCCTTTAGTATTTTTTTTTTTTGCTGAATTTCTTAAGGCGTTAAGGGCTGCGGACAAAGCCAAAAACCGCAGCCCCTTAATAATTTTTTTTTTTTAGCTTTTTTATTACTCATATGGGCTGCGTTTTCCTAAAAACCGCAGCCAATAAGCAGCAGCCAATAACTTTTTTTCCACTAGTGTAAATGGACTATTTTGGACTTGAAAATTTTATGAGACTCTTATATGGACATTAGGTTTATAATTTCATCATTGGATAAGTTTATAAGACCATCAATTGACCCTTGTGAATTTTAAATAAAAAGGTAAATTCTAAACCGATAAAATATAAAATAAATACTAAACGGACTATTTTCGACTTGAAATTTTTATGAGACACTCTCACATATAGTAGGATTATATGAGGATCCTTGGAAAAAATTTTCGTGGACATTTGAGGATATTAGTAATTTTATGTCAGTTTATCGGTAAATTGGACAAACAATTTTGTTAAAATACATAGGCTCGTTTTTCTTGAACTTTCTGGTCTAAAACTAACTTCATATAGCTTCTGGACCTCTAATATATTTTTATAATATTTTTTTTTGTTATTATGGATTTTTAAATTTACATGTTTAATCGATGGAAATTTCCTTATTAAATATCACGAAAATTTTTTCCTAAGGTTTATAAGTTTATATAGTCTTGTAGAGAGCTTATATATCCCCTAGAACCTTGTCATAATTTGTGGTATTCTCTTTATTTAAAAATCATTTAATTATTGAATTAGCAAATATGTTGACTTTTCCTTAAGAGGATGTTGACTTGAAGTTTGACTAGACTAAGGTTGACTTAGAATAATGTGAAATAGATAACATAAAGTCTTCTTTGAAACTATGTGTACTTGGATAATGACTCTGATAGTAAGGAAATGTCGAACCATGGACCGGCGTGTAATCCGGCGCCCGTGTTTCTCGGCACGTAGAAATGCGCGGTTAGACAGGGGGTCCGAGATAGTCCCATCCTGTAGAAGCTTAAGCATAAAAATTGGTGGAGTGACGGCTTCCATCACAGTTAGAGTGTGGAATATGTTCCTCCTCTAGCCAGACCCTTACATATATCAGATAGTCATTATTATGTGAGTTGTGCAAATGTGATTTTTGGGTCTAAGTAGATCCATTAAATAAAACTTATAGTTACCAGGTGTAGGTGACTGTAGCCGATATGTTATTTACATTCGTGTGATGAATGTTAAAAATTGTTGAGAATATTCGAAAACTGAAAATGAGAGGCGAAAACCGATGAATTTAAAATCAAGGCATGAGATGTACTTTTGCATATCTTGTGAATATAGTATGATTGTCATAGTATTATATTGTTAAGGAGTTTATACTCGGCGTCAGGCGCTGATTCCGATTCAAACGGCTGTCATCCCTATTATGGATGACAGTATTTTGCAGGAAGCTTTAGCTTCAGGTTTCGATCCCGGCCGCAGCATTTACTATGTATCGAGAACTTAGTTGCTTTTTGTACCTTTCATGATGACTTGATGATGATCTATCTATTTTATATTCTAAAAAAAACAACAATATTTCTTATCGAATGTAATATTTTACTATTTTTGTTTTAAACAAAGTTTAGTTTGTATGATTTGAAGTTTTTTTTTTAACAGCTCGGCATTTGAGACTTCCGCAACATCATTGTATTAGATATTATTTTATTTAACTCTAATTTCGTATCGAGAATGCAGCTTTTGTTACATAGGGAGTGTGAATGATCCTAATACCTACAAGGAGGCTATGGCCTTAAGTGACTCAAAGAAGTGGCAAGTTGCTATGAAGCAAGAGATGGATTTCTTGCAAAGAACAAGACTCGGGTCATTGTTAAAGCACCTAGAAACAAGAAGGTTGTGGGGGGTGTAAATGGGTATTCAAGAAGAAGGAGGAATCTACAAGCACTAGTGCTCCGGTGTATAAAGCAAGAGTTGTTGCAAAGTGGTTCACTCAAGTTGAAGGAGTTGATTTTCATGAGGTTTTCTCGCCGGTTGTAAAACATTCGTCAATTAGGACTTTGTTGGCTATGGTGGCTATGAAGGATCTCGAATTACATCAATTGGATGTAAAGACCGCTTTCTTACATGGAGAGTTAGAGGAAGAGATTTATATGAAGCAACCGGAGGGTTTTGAAGTAAAG
The DNA here is from genome assembly GCA_019776075.1 of Amaranthus palmeri. Classification (NCBI taxonomy): domain Eukaryota; kingdom Viridiplantae; phylum Streptophyta; class Magnoliopsida; order Caryophyllales; family Amaranthaceae; genus Amaranthus; species Amaranthus palmeri. The sequence goes on from JAAKBH010001103.1 coordinate 45,233, forward strand.
GGTAAAGAGAGACATGTGTGCCGTTTGAAGAAGTCATTGTATGGGCTAAAAAAATCGTCTAGACAATGGTACAAGAAGTTTGACTCATTTATGCTCTCTCATGACTTCACAAGAAGCTTTTATGATAGTTGTGTCTATTTTAAGAAGCTTGATGGTGGCATCACCATTTATTTGATTTTATATGTTGATGACATGCTAGTTGCATGTAGTAGTTTGTTTGAGGTGGAGAACTTGAAGGCGTTGCTTTCTAGTGAGTTCGACATGAAGGACCTTGGTGAGGCCAAGAAGATACTTGGAATGGAGATTTGGAGGGATAGAGCAAAGGGCATCTTGTACCTTAGTCAAAGGAGGTACATTGAGAAAGTATTGAGGAGATGCTCCATGGGTGATGCAAAGAGTGTCTCTACACCTTGCTTCATGAAGTGGTGTGAGCTCTTCTATAAATATAGAGTGCTTGTGTCTTGTTTGAGATATCTATTTTTCTGATTTTCTTCTCTTCTTAAGCATTTCAATCAAGAACATGCAATCCTTGATTGTGTATTTCATATTTCCTTCCATTTAAGTTTCTCTTACATCATTCTAATTTCCGTGTGCTCGGAAGTTAGTGTAATTCTTTGTATCTCAAAACATATTTCCGGTTTATTCCCAAGCACCGTAGTAGGGAGGAAATGATGTTTTAGGAAAGAGAATCTCGCCTAGAATTTATATCAAGATCCAACAAAATCTTCCTATTACTATGATCGATATATGGTGATTCCCGATGATCAAGATTGCATTTGGTGTATGTTAAGCAAAGGTTTGAACTTGTCATATGTAATTTGGTTTTCTACTACAAACTTGTAACTTTATTTTATATGTTTGATTTATAAAATTAAAGTCATATTTCTAACAATCTAATACATCAATTTCTAAAGTTAGTATGGCAAGTTTCAATGTTTACCACAAACTTAGTCATAATTGACAAATTTGTTGGAAAAGTTTTTAAGTTTGCTCATATGAAATTTACACCATGATCGGGTGACGAGATTATCGTAGAGTTTCTTGAAATGGTGTATTGGTTTGGTAAAAGAATGTGTTGGTTTGTTAAAGAGACACGTTGGTTCATCAAAGAATATGTTTGTTCGATAAAGAGACACGTTGGTTCATGAAAGGATGCGTTGTTTCATGAAGAGTTGCGTTGTCACTATCTTGATCATGTTATGTGAGATGACATTATTACATGGTAGAGATAATATTTCTCAAGTATGTAAGTTCTCTATGTTAATTTTATATGTTTCTTATTTTATGATGATAGAGATGTACAATATGTTACATGTTTAAGCAAGTTCTTATATCCATGAAATTTGGTAAAGTAAGTGATCATGTTTATTTGATCATGGTTATCATTTGGTGTAAATGATGATACTCTATTTTATTTATCAAAGAAATTTGATAGTTGGAAGTATAAGTAACTTACCATGATTTTTATGATGATTAATATTATCATCAAAGATGGATAATGTTTGCTATCTTTTGTGTTTACAAGTTTTGTTTTATGCATGATAAGATGATTATTATCATGGTCATGTTTTGACATGTTTATCTTATTTTATATATATTATGTCTTGTTTTATTATAAAAGATGATAAGTGTTATTATCAAGTTGGATAAAATTGCTTTTATAGTAACATGTTAAGTTTTGGGTCTTTGCATGTTTTGTATGACAAGATAATTTTGTCATATAAGTTAAACATATATGTTTGTTATGTGTGGTTATCTTTTGACCAAGTTCACTAATGTCTTTGTTATTGATGTATGTTTCACCTTTTGTGAGAATTGTCTTTAAAAGGTTGCATGATCCATGTTTGGTTAACAATGAAGTTAACTAAAATATTAAGTATATTATTGCAATGTTGTTCTTAACAAAAGTTCATATTGCATTATTTTGTTTCATGCATGTGTAGAATTATTTCTATGTGATTGTGCATGATTCAAGTTAGTCTTTATGATATATTCTTTGATTGGTTATTACCAATGTTGTTTAAATTTGGACATATAATTTTTAAATGGGATTGTCATATGTATACTTTTACCCAAGGTTATATTAATTTATGATATATTCAAGTTAGTCGCTTGACCCCCCTGTTTTTGCTCGAGAGGTCGAGCAGGGAGCAGCGGAGCTGATTTTTCCTCTGCGATAAATTTATACACTCATATTTGTATTAGACCCACTCTCAATCATTAACCTAGATGCACACATGTATAAATACACTACTCTACACTCAATTCTAAGAAGATTCTTAACCCTAAGCCAAACACAAACCCTTCTCTTCTCTCTTTTCTTCTTCTCCAAGTTTATTCTCCATTGTAAGAGTTCTTTGAACTCCATTGATATTTTCACATAATACAAGCAAGCTAACCACCACAAGGAAGACGTAGCCCACATTGGGTGAACCTCGTAAATCATTGTGTCATTTATTTAATGCTTTCTTATTGCTTTTCATTGCTTGTTTGAAGTGTTTGTTTACTGGTTCCATAGAGCACCTTTACCAAAGGTCTTGGGTGTTTCCTAAGGATAAAGTTGGAGACTTTAGGCCTTAGAGTGTTAGTTATTTCAAATACCAAACCAAGCAAATTTTATTCCATAATCTATCTCCCCTATTACTTAGTGCCATGTAACTCTTTCTCCCAAAATGAATACCCTGTAAAACTTTGCATGCATTCCAGGCAGGCCCTAAATACAAAAAGTTAACGGCTACTTAACAGAAAAAATTTAAAAAGGTCATATTTGTAATTAGCTCAAAAAGTTAGGGGTATCATTGGAATTAAAAAAACATAGAGTCATATACATATTATAATACAGAAAAACTTTTGCCACATGTCACACTATATTTCATGTTTTCCTCATTTTATTGTCAATTCTTATTAATGCTGAATTTTTATTCTATCTATAAATAAGTCTTTTCCTCTTCGATTATAATAAAACTTTATTACTTTCATGATTGTTGTGACTCTTGATCAGCTTTCTAGACTAAGATATGGTTTTCATTAATTGTAGGTATTATTTTTATTTTATTTATAAATGAAAGACTTTTCATCTTCGTATATAATAGAACTTTATTACTTGGATGATTATTGTGATTCTTGATCAACTTTTTAGACTTAACAAGATTGAATTTTCATCAAATGTAGTTATTATTAAAATTTAAAAGTAATATTATTAAATTAACATTGAAAGACTATTTTTACAAAATTTAACCAACAAGCCCTTTGGTTACCTCCATTAAATTTGAACTATACTATATATAAATATTATCAAGTTTCAAAACAAGATGAAAGAGCATCGGTTTTTCACAATATATATCACAATATATCATATAGTATTGCATCTCAACTTCATTTCAAAATATTGTCGAAATTTTTATGTCATTTGTATTCAAAGAATAGATATATGACTTACTAGATTTTGATTTTAGTTTTGGTGTTTTTAAAAAAAATAAAGGAATTATGGGTATGGTTATTATATATATTTATTTGTTTTTAAGTTGTACTTTTTATTTTAGTTTATTTTTCTTATCCTTATATATTGTTATCCAAGAAAATGGACAAGATTTTGATTTTAGTTTTGGTGTTTTTAAACAAATAAAGGAATTATGGGTTTGCTTATTATATTTATTTGTTTTTAAGTTGTACTTTTTATTTTAGTTTATTTTTCTTATCCTTATATATTGTTATCCAAGAAAATGAACAATAATGTTCTTTGAGATTTTTAAAATATTTTGTTTATTAATAAGTTCATATACCAAATATAATTATTTTTTATCTTTCGTGCAGGTACATTTTGTTATCAAGTTTTACATCAAGTTCATACACGGGTACCAAATATAATCACTGCGTTTATTTATTTTTATAATCATTGTAATTAATATAATAATTAAATAATAAATTAAAAATTGTAGGTATTATTTTTATTTTATTTATAAATGAAAGACTTTTCATCTTCGTATATAATAGAACTTTATTACTTGGATGATTATTGTGACTCTTGATCAACTTTTTAGACTTAACAAGATTGAATTTTCATCAAATGTAGTTATTATTAAAATTTAAAAGTAATATTATTAAATTAACATTGAAAGACTATTTTCACAAAATTTAACCAACAAGCCCTTTGGTTACCTCCATTAAATTTGAACTATACTATATATAAATATTATCAAGTTCCAAAACAAGATGAAAGAGCATCGATTTTTCACAATATATATCACAATATATCATATAGTATTGCATCTCAACTTCATTTCAAAATATTGTCGAAATTTTTATGTCATTTGTATTCAAAGAATAGATATATGACTTACTAGATTTTGATTTTAGTTTTGGTGTTTTTAAAACAAATAAAGGAATTATGGGTATGGTTATTATTAGAGCTGTTCATGGGCGGGCTTGGGCGGGTAGCGGACCGGGTAGCACCTAAAAATTCTACCCGCGGGCTCAAATATTCAAAAGCCCACCCGCATTCGCGGGCATATTTTATTGTCGCTACCCGCCCATTTTTAAAGCAGGCGGGACCCGCGGGTAGGCGGGTATTTTTATATAAAAATTTAAAAACATAAATCATACTCCCTCCGTCCCATTTATTTTGTCCACTTTAGTTTTTGGTTACTATTCACTAATCACTCTTAATTTGTATTTTGTTCTTAATCTATAAGTTAAAATATAGTCATGTGGGATCTAATTTTGTTCGTCTCAATGCAAAGATTATTAATATCAATTTTTTATAATTTTTAATTATACACAATTAAAGATATTAAAGATTAAAATGTTGCCTCGGCATGTGTGCCCAAAGTAAAGTGGACACAATAAAAGGGATGGAGGGAGTATTATAAAGTTAAGTTCTTATAAGAACAAAAAATATAATACATTATCTAAAATACTCTAAATATATATAAAGTCTCAAAATAGTCAAAATTACATGAATATTGAATTTAGACGGTCGAGTCGGCTACTTGTTCGAACTTTGATAGTCGATTGCTTGAGTGCTTTGAGGGTTAAAAATATTATAGTCTAAAAGAAGTAAACCTTAAAGCTAGTAGAAAAGTAATAAACTAAAGTTGGGTATGGGTGATGTAGTAGTATAGTTTAATATTTAATAAAATTAATTATTTAATAAATAATATATTAAATTAAGCGGACGGGCGGGTATACCCGTGGGTAATTTTTTTGGTGTCGCTACCCGCCCGTTTATCTTGGCGGGCGGGTATTACCCGTCCAAACTTTAAAATTTTTTGAAAAACATTGTCCATGCCCGCCCGTTTTTCGAGCCGGATTGGGCGGGCCTAGCGGGTAGCCCGCCCATGAACAGCTCTAGTTATTATATATATTTATTTGTTTTTAAGTTGTACCTTTTATTTTAGTTTATTTTTCTTATCCTTATATATTGTTATCCAAGAAAATGAACAAGATTTTGATTTTAGTTTTGGTGTTTTTAAAAAAATAAAGGAATTATGGGTTTGCTTATTATATTTATTTGTTTTTAAGTTGTACTTTTTATTTTAGGTTGTGTTTGGGAACTAGTATTTCATTTCAAATTAATGATTTCATTTCAAGTATGGAATCATGAATGTAGAATTTGAGAATGACAAGGTTAGGAGGTCATTCTCAAATCCTCATCTTTAAACCATTTTGATAACAATTGTGGATTTGACTCAAATCCAAATTTGAAATTCTAGTGTTTGCCAAACACTAATTTTGAGTCAAATCTATATTTTCAAATCAAATCATCATTCCCAAACATAGCATTAGTTTATTTTTCTTATCCTTATATATTGTTATCCAAGAAAATGAACAATAATGTTCTTTGAGGTTTTTAAAATATTTTGTTTATTAATAAGTTCATATACCAAATATAATTATTTTTTATCTTTCGTGCAGGTACATTTTGTTATCAAGTTTTACATCAAGTTCATACACGGGTACCAAATATAATCACTGCGTTTATTTATTTTTATAATCATTGTAATTAATATATAATAATTAAATAATAAATTAAAAATTTTTGTGCAATAATAAAATTTTGCAAGTTAATATTTTAAATTTAAATTTGTAGTGTGTTTATTTACTTTCTTATATAGTGATATACACAATTTCAAAAAAATATAGTGATATACATACGTACATGTGTAATTATTGTTCATAACTTTAAACCTTTTTTGTAATTTGGCAACTTGGTTAAAAATATATTATAAATCTATTATAACAAAAATCTTTTGAATACCGGTGCATAGCACGGGTAAATACCTAGTACCATTGGAATCCATGATGACAATGAATGATTTAAGAATTTGAGCTTGTCAAGATTGAGGAAGAATAAGCCATTGAAAAATACTTAGAGAAAATTATAAAAACCACCTTATCTATACACTCTTTTTTAAAAAACTACCTTATTAAAATTTTTTGCAAAAAACGTACCTTATTTAATACAATCTTTGCAAAAGACTACCTACTACTCAATTTCGTTAGTTGATCGGTATAATTAATTGGGATTTTTTGGTGTTCTATTCCTGTTACTCAACATTTCAATGAAGGAGAAGGTGAGTTTCTAATTGCGCACGTGACATGCATGTGAAAGTCAACCGTTAATTATACCGGTCAACTAACGAAATTGAGTAGTAGGTAATCTTTTGCAAAGATTGTATTAAATAAGGTAGTTTTTTGCAAAAATTTGTATATAAAGTAGTTTTTTATAAAAAAATGTATAGATAAAGTGGTTTTTTTTATAATTTTCTCAAATACTTACTACACTTGAAA
>JAAKBH010001104.1:0-51717 GCA_019776075.1 Amaranthus palmeri
TACATAATGTGAGAGATCGTAGGGATATCTGGCAGGAGCTGGAGAAAATGGATTTCAACTCCCCTTGCTTATACATCGGTGATTTTAATGCGATTTACAGAGAAGATCACAGGAAGAACGGGTCGCAGGTTACTACTTATGAGACAAATGACATGCAGTAGTGGCTAAACAACAAAGAAATCCATCCTCTCACAGAGCGAGGCCACTACTACTCATGGTCAAACAAAGAAAAGGGGGAAAATCACACGCTTATAAAGATCGATCACGCAATTGGGAACCTCCAACGGTTGAGCACCTTCAACCAAGCTAGTGTCTATTATGCGAATCCCCAAACCTCTGACCACACTCCTTTAATCCTGACCCTAGCAAGGCCAGAACAGAGGCAGAGTAAACCCTTCAGGTTCTTCAACTACATGTGTGAGCATAGAGATTTTTTGAATGTTGTGCAAGAGGCTTGGAACACCAAAGTGATGGGCAATGGGCTCCAGAAGCTGTGGTACCAAATGAAAAATGTGAAAATTGCTCTGAAAAACCTTCACAAGAAAGAGTTTGCGGGGATTGAAGACAAAATCAGAAAGTGGGAAGAAAAGCTCGATTCTATTCAAACTCTCATGCAATCCAACCCCACTAACGATGATTACCACCAACAGGAGAAAGAGGCTACCAACCAGGTCAGAAAATGGAGAAAGATAGAAGATAAAGCGCTTCTCCAAAAGTCTAGAATTAACTGGTTGAAAAATGGGGATGAAAATTCAGCTTACTTTCACGCGACAATCAAAGAGAAAAGGGCTACAAATGGTATCTACGAGCTCCAAGATACAGAGGGCAAGTGGATCAACACTACCCAGGCAATTCATGATGAAATCACTATATTCTACCAAAACCTCCAAGGTACAGAAACCAAGTGCCTGGAAATGATAGACAGAGGTATAATGAGAAAAGGGTCGCATATAGATAACTCTAATAGCCGGATGCTGATTCAGAGGGTGACTGGTAAGGAGATCAAAGAAGCTCTATTTGGCATGAATGACAACAAAGCTCCAGAAATAGATGGGTTTAATGCGTGATTTTACAAGAAGACATGGGAGATTATTAAGGAGGACCTCATTAGTGTTGTCAACGACTTCTTTACTACTGACACTATGTTCCCCCCGCTCAATTGCACCTCAGTTACTCTCATCCCAAAAATCTCAAACCCCAATAAAGTTGGAGACTTTAGGCCTATTGCTTGCTGCACAGTCATGTACAAGATTATCTCTCGAATCCTTGCTGGAAGGCTCCAAAAGGTGATGGGAAAGGTCATTAATCAGGCTCAATCAGGGTTTATTCCAAGGAGACAAATGGTGGACAACATCTTGCTAGCGGCAGAGATCATAAAGGGCTATTCTCGCAAAAACAACAGTCCATGGTGTATGATCAAGATGGACCTAAGGAAAGCCTATGACTCTGTCAGCTGGTCCTTTCTTTTCTCTATAATGGAGGAAATGGGCTTTCCGCCTAGGTTTGTGTGCTGGATTAAAGCGTGTGTCACGACAGTCTCTTTCTCTCTTTTGGTTAATGGCACGTCCCTAAAGTCGTTTGATGCGAAGAAAGGTCTGCGCCAAGGAGACCCCATCTCCCCTTACCTGTTTGCTATCGCTATGGAGTATTTATTTAGGCTTATGCATAAACAATCAAATTGCGAGAAGTTCCATTTTCACCCCAGGTGCAAGAAAGTGAATATCACGCATCTCTTGTTTGCTGATGACCTACTCATGTTCTGCCATGCGGATATGCACCTTCAATCGATTTTCAAAAGCTTCAGGGCTTGAGGCTAATACTGATAAGAGCAATGCCTATATCTCAGGGGTAGACAACCTTCAAAAAGATCAGCTTCTGTAGTACCTCTAAATGGAGGAGGGCTCATTCCCCTTCCGCTATTTGGGAATCCCCCTCCATTCCAAAAAGCTCAATACCAGGGATTGTAGAACGTTGGTGGATAAAATCATTGGTAGAATTGGGTACTGGTCATCTCGCCTCCTCTCCTATGCGGGGAGAATCCAGCTGGTGCGTAGTGTGATTCATGGAATGCAGAACTTTTGGGCTCAGATTTTTAGCCTCCCGAAAAAGCTGATAAAAATAGTGGAAAGCATCTGTAGATCCTTCATCTGGATAGGGAGAGAAGGTCTTTCAAGGAAAGCTGCGGTGGCTTGGACTCAAATGACTTTGCCTTTTGCAAAGGGAGGCCTCAACCTTAGGGATATGTACATCTGGAACAAAGCAGCTCTTCTCAAGTAGCTTTGGAATATTGCTTGCAAAAAAGATAACCTTTGGGTTAAATGGGCTCACAGCTACTACGTGAAAAACCAAGAGATTCGGGATGTGAGAGTCTCCATTCATGCTTCATGGATCTTTAAGAAGATCATTAAACAAAGAGAGCTTGTTGATAAGCTAGGGGCTGGGAAAACATCACCAATGGAGACGCTTTCACCATTGGGGGGACCTACAGTCTTCTTACTGCGGATGCTTCTAGGGTGCCATGGGGAAACATCATGACCAAGAACTTGGGCAGCCCAAGTGCAAAATTCATCACTTGGCTAGCGATCCAGAACAAGCTTGCTACAAAAGACATAATTGGGAAATGGCAGGATATAACTGATGATGTCTGTGTTTTGTGTAATGGAGCTAGCAAAATCAGCTCAACATCTCCTTTTTGATTGCTAGAACGCGCGAGATATTCGGGATAGGCTCTTCAATTTCCTCCCATATAAGATTGATGACTCATCCTTCCATGCGGAGATTGCCACGATGAACAAGATCAACAAGAAGAAAACTGATCAAGCTAAGCTCATTGTTGGGTTATGGACAGAGATGGTCTACGGCATCTGGAGACAGCGCAACAAAAAAATCTTTGACAACCATTTACTTAGTTTAAAGGAAGTTACTGATTGTATAGTCTTTAGAATAGCAGGGAGAATTAACAGTAGAATGAGTGACATGCTTGTATGTTGTATCTATGTAGCTGTTTTTGGGGTTTGTTTTTGGGCTTTCGCTCCGTTTTAGCTGTGAGCGTTAGTGTTTTTGTAGGCTCGTGCTGGAGTTGATTTCCAGGCCGAGCGTGTCTCCCCTTTTGTATTTATCTTTTGGTATATAATACAAATCAATTGGCAATATATATATATATATATATATATATATATATATATATATATATATATATATATATATATATATATATATATATAACTATGACCTTAATTTATAACTTAATATCTATTTTTGTATATATATAACAACTAAACAAAAATCTTTCTTATTTTAAAATCCTTCTCATTTGATCCTATATATAAAGTATTGTGAGCTTATTCTCCTTGTTAAATTAGTGCTTTAATTTTAAAATTTTGGGTAAATTAATGAATCTTAGTTTAAATTAGGAAAATTTACTTTTAAACATACAAACTTTGACCCATTTTCTTTTAAACATACAAACTTTCGTTTATTATTTAAACATACGAACTTTGGGGGGTATATTCCCAAAAAGTTATGGATGACTTGTAACCGGATGAACCGGTTACTTCTTCACCATCTTCATCTTCTTATCTTCACCATCTTCATCTTCACCATTTCATCTTCACCATCTTCATCTTCTCATCTTCACCATCTTCATCTTCACCATTATCAACCCACAAAAAAACAAAAAAAAAAATCTGGTTCTTCAATTGAAGAACCCAAAAACCCCAATTCATATACCATAAAAACTAGTAAAAAAACAGCAAAAGAAGGAAGAAATTCAACAAAAAAACCCAGAAAAATGGTACATTGAAAGATGAATAAATGATGAACAGAAAAAGAGAAACAGTAAGAAAGAATCTCACTTGTGGTCACAAACCATAAGAAGACCACCATCTTTACAAACAAAGCAGTAATCTTTCAATGAAACCCAAAAACAATGAAAACCCAAAAAAAATGCTGAAAATCCTTTGATTAATTCAAACCCAAAAACAAATTAAAACCTAATTCAACCCAAATGAAGAACAAATCAACAAATTGAAGAACAAGTCATTCCATTCTTTATCTTCAACCCTAATTCAACCCAAATGAAGAACAAATCAACAAATTTTTAGAGATTTAAAATGGGTAATTGAAAACAAATCTGAAATTTTATAAGATCCAGCAACCATCCCACTAAAATCAACCCAAATTGAAAACAAATCTGAAATTTTAAAAAATCTGGAATTTGTATTAATTTTTAGAGATTTGAAATTATCATTTACCATTTGAGAAGAAGCCATTGAAGAACATTGATGCCTCTTGAAGAAGAATGTTGTGTGAGTTAGAGCTTCTCAAGCTTGAAGAAGAAGAAGCCATTGAAGCCATTGAAGAAGAAGCTTGAAGAAGAAGCTTCTCAACATTTGAGAGGGTAACCGGTTAAAAAGGGTTAAAAATGGGTCAAAAAACCGGCTATAACTTTTTGGGAATATACCCCCCAAAGTTCGTATGTTTAAATAATAAACGAAAGTTTGTATGTTTAAAAGAAAATGGGTCAAAGTTTGTATGTTTAAAAGTAAATTTTCCTTTAAATTAAGTTAAATCTTGATAGAATTTGTAGTGGGTAAGTGTTAAAAGTGTGATTTAAACATAAATATGCTAGGGTTTGTATTAAGGGTGAAAATAAAAGTAGTATGTACTACTTTTATGTATTTTGGTGATATTTTGGTATTTAGACAAAGTTTAATAAGTTTTTAATAAGTGTTATTTTTGTTTGATAATGGTGATATTGGTGGCTAAAAATGGTTAGGGTTGTCACTTTTAATAGTTGCCAAATATTACTTCTTTTATGTTAATGGTGGTAATTATGATCTTTGTTGTTGGTTTGGTAATAATAACAATAACTAATAAAGATTATTGTGTTATGAGACGCTAACGGTGATTAATTGTCGTCGTTGAAGAACTTGTTAATAGTGGGCACATTGTTGATGTTTAAAAGTATCATGGGTAGTGGTTCAATTGTTTTCCCAAGTTGTGTCATGTGGCTAAATCATAGAAGAAAAAAAATTAGTGTTATGAGTTGTCTAACCTACTAACTACTTTGTTCCTAATCTTTAGCACGTCAAAACTTAAGGAATGTAGTAAATTTGATTAAAAATAATTATCCTCATGAATTGAATCATTGAAATTAAGAGTAGGACATTACATTATATGATATAAGTCCACATAGCTTTGTTTTGTTACAAAAGTATATGAAGTGAATATTTTCCCCTTTAACATACCTTATCTTAGAATTGAATTTAAACTAATGTAATGGTTGGATTGAAGTGATGGTACACTTCTTAAATAAAAACATGCTTCGTGGGTGTATGGTTGAGTGTGTATTAAATGTGAGTTATGACTTGCAAGGATGGTAGTGGGGTATTCCTTAGAGCATATAACTCTTAAACGGAGTCAAGTAGACTTACTAGTCTTATTTTAAACTTGTATAAGTTTCTAGTTCATAAGAGGAAGGTAGAACTATAGTTGGGTGATTATTGTAACTTTTTGTTGTGCAGCATACAACTTACAGCTTACTGGTACGTCCACGTGGTAATTAACTATTATTTACATGGTTAAAGAATTATCAATATTTTTTGATTATATGTGTTGTGTAGAATTATGGAGTACTGAAAGTAAACTATACCATTGAATAGTTTTGAGAGAGGTATAGGCGAATAGAATGAAGGTATTAGTAGAATAATAACTATTCTCGTAGTAATAGAGAATGAATTATGTTTAAGTGGGATCGAAATGTTTCCCCTATTGTTAAGTCTTGATTATGATTAATTGACGTGACTCAACTGGATTATGTCAAGTTGATTTAGTAGTATCCTAGGTGAGATCCGACAGAACCACTACAAGGGGGGGAGGGGGGTATGAGCATACTTTTGTCATTGAGCGTCGGATGACCGATACCACTCCTTAACTTAGGTGTTACCATGCGGGCTTTGCAGACCCCAATATGGTGGCCTCTTCACTGGATTGGTACTCTAGTAAGTTTTATTTTCCCAAAGGTAGGATTCGAGAGGGTCAGCTGGAAGGGGTATAAGCTCATACTTTACCTTAGGCGCCTAATGGCCGACAACGCCCTTAGCTTTATCACTATGCCATAAAGTAGAGAAAAGATCCACTACTCTTGAATACTCTTCGCGGGGTTAGAAGTTCTGAAAAAGAAAATGGTAGAGTAGATAGGAAGTGTTTAGATAGATGAGTAGAATCTTTATTGTCGTGCAGCGTTATTACTCTATCCACATGTTCTATGATTCTAACTTTTATATGTTCGTTGATTACTGACGTGTATGTGTTTGTTTCTTGCTGTTTGATCATGACCATCTATGATGTTCCTGCTATGATACATTTGACTATGGTCTAGGAGGATAATAGTTTGGCATAACAGGTATAAGAGCTTCTTTTGCATGGCATAGAGGGAAATGAGTGAGAATCTGGAAGTGTACAATAATCTTATTGTTATTGACTCTACATGTAGTTTCCTTTTCAATTAAGTTGTTTATGTTATAAGTTTGAAGTATATGTCCTTCTTTGTAAAAGTTATTTCCGCCACGTTGTTTTTATGGTTTATATGATTTAAATAGTTTATCATTCTTTTTCTATCTTCAAATTCAAACGTTTCTACTGGGAACAAGATTCATGCTTAGCATGTCGACCTAGGATTATGCGATGATCATTTCGCCGTGATATTTTATTTTAAGGCCGATGATGCCTCTTCTTTATTAAATTTTATTGATCGTTGTTTTCGTTGAGTGCTTCCGACTTTAGGGTAGATGTTACCGAAATTTCCGCACAATCTTGTTTGGGAGTTTTCTAATTCCTTTAATCAAATCATCCACCTTAACTTTCTTTTTTCCATTTTCTTTATTTATTTTATGTTTTATTTTTAATGTAACACCAGAATTTTCTTCGTTTCCTTGCGATTTTAATTCCGTATAGAGGGTAAAAAATTCAGGGATGTTACAGTAAAATAGCGCGAGTAATAGAAGTTAAAAGAGAAGGAGACAACATATCTTTTTTGGGGAATCAAGGTGAGACTAACATAAAGGGGATAAATCCGAAAATACAATGTTAGAGATCCACGAAGGACCACAATCTAGCTAAACCTATTTCCATCACGAAAACAGAAGTTAAAAGAGAAGGAGACAACATCAGACAAAGATGCAAGAATGTTGTTAACCAACACTTGATTGTGGAGTCCTCGAGAAAGATTTACCACAGTTTGAGCATCACCTTAGAAGATGACATTACTCCAATGCCTCTCTTTCACCAACATAGCTGCCTAATTGAAAGCTTCCAATTCGGCCCTTTCACACCAATAAAAGGCCAAAGAGTCTTGGTTGCAGCAAACAAAACCGTACAAGCTTCATTTCGAGCCATTTCACCCAGCCCAATTATATTCTCTTTGTTATTAACAATAGCATCTATGTTCACCTTTATAGAACTCAAGTTGGGTGGAACCCACTTCATATCTTCTCTTCTCACTTTGACTGTATTATCAAGGGAATTAACCTTTTTGAATTCTTATAAAAAATCATGTGCACGTTTGTAGCACAGATCAGGAGCTATATAAATCTTTTCAAAACAAAGCTCATTTCCACTACTCCATATTTTCCATGCACAGACACTGAAGAATTGTACCTCTTGTTGATTTTCATGCTCTATAATGGCCCCTAGCAATCACAAAAGAAGAATATTGAGGAATATCTCTTGTCGCCATGAGCTGCTGCCATATTTCACGAGTCTAGTAACAGTCTTTCAAGACATGAGAATTATACTCTAGCATACCACATCTTGGACATTTATCCACATTTTTCATGCCTTTCTTGCTTAGGTTGACCCCATGAGTAAGAATATCCCAAGTTGCTCTCTATAGAAAAATTTTAGCTTTTTAAGGGATTTGAAGCTTCTACAATTTCTGCCAAATTGAGTCACTACCAGACGAACTAGAAGCTACTTGATTAGCTCGAAGAACCAGGATTTTCACATCTTGAACTCTAAACTTATCATCCTCACTAGTTGCCCAAATACGCTTATCAATACCACCGGAAGAACTTACCGAAATCTGCAAATCTGTTCTACCATAACAGGAACCTGAATTTCTGTCACAACATCTAGGCGCCACATATGGTTATCAATTAACCGAGATAGCATCTACCATCGTATTTTCATCCAGATCTCTTATTGGAGAAATGAGTGTCTTAGACCCATCATTTCTACCTAAGCATCCTTCCACAGTCTAATGGATTTACCATCTTTAATCCTCCATCGAAATCCCAATTCAAGAACTGAACATGAACCTCAAATGCTTTTATAACGCCCCGTCCCCTCGGACCGCGTCATTTCAGTCACACCCCGTCCACAGACCAACAAAAGTCTTTTCTGTGCATCTTGGCCTCATTCGTGCGCACCTAGGGAAACTTCACAAGAAGTCACTCATCCTAAGATTGCTCCCCACCAAGCAAGCTTAACTGTGAAGTTCTTAGAAAATGGGATCCCTAGAAAAGAAGATTCTCCTTCTTGATATGAGTAGTCTATCAATCATTTTTAAAGCTAAACTAGGGTATCATGCTCACCCCCACTTAAGAATACAACGTCCTCATTAGATCGTAGTTTCAGAATCTTTTTCCCCGTTAGCTGCATTGAACACATGATCAGTCACGATTTCTGTGTAACACCCCATCGCTCCAAACTGTACTCCAAATTTACATTTTAATAATTCTCTAAAATGCACTATAAATGTAAAAATTCAACTTTAATTAGTAAATTAATGTGAACTTAAAATCAAATATAAATAAACTCAAAGGTACCTACAATCTCATTAAAAAATAGACTCAAATGCTAAACCTTATTCATTGTCTGAAAATCCAATGATTGGTCAACTATTAGTAAAATTCAATACTAAACTAAAGCTACTAAGAATTCATAAAATAAATATTATGATATATTACATCACTCTACGATATCCCCTTATCAATTGTAAGCTCCCGCAATTTACTTGCAATCTAAAACTCAAAACGAATGTCAACCACAAAAGGTTGAGCAAGTAGATACACCTCACGTAAAACATTTTTACAGTTTTCATTAAAACATGCTTTCACAAATAGGGAGAAGAGAATAACACATAATATTAAAACAAAAATCCTAGACCTTGGTGAGCACTAAATATCTAGTTGAGAGGATACTTCATAACTCTAGGGCTCTGTCTGTCTCGGGTGAAGCTCGCCAATTTCTCAATGGCAATTCGCCTCAAAATGTGGCAGAGGCCCACATGTCTCCTGCTCATAATATCATATCAAGGAGGATAGACTCGTGGTCCTTTAAGTATCACTCCACATGACAAATCAACAATATCAAATATGTAATTTTCGTGTCAAAAATTCAAGTATTAATTATATTGCACGTATTAGATAATTAGACTGGCCAATCTCTTTCTGAAAGAGAGGCTCTATCCACACACCTATAACTCAGTTGTCGGGTGTCGGTCACCAACAGCTACTAGAATTAACAAAAGGGTTCTTATACGAAGTTGTCTCCTGAACCAGACAATAATGTCAGTTATAAAGTAACCAAGTTGAAATACGCTATGTCGTATGACTCGATTGCTTTTATCCTATTACATCTCCTCCTAATAATAGGCTCAAATTTACCTAATAATTTTATTGATTCTTACTACCATACGACTTACATCCCCTCCTAATAATAGGCTCAAAATGCTCATCAGTTTCTTTAACCCTAATATCAATATCCTCCTTCCATATTAAAGCGAGCCCACTAGCTATTCCTTATGCCTTAACACATATACTCTTATCAAACTCCAACTTACTTTGCAATCTTTTAATCTCGGTATTATTGCTTTTTGTTTCACTAAGTAAAAGCAGCTCGTGGGAGTATTTTCGCACCAAAGAACAAGGCGAATTCACTAACGAGGGAGTCCCAAATTCTCGACAGTTCCAAACTATGGTAGTATTTTCGCACCAAAGAACAAAGCGAATTGTGGTGGTATGTTGTCAACTTCTATAAGAACAATTCTCTTCTAGAAAATTTCCCCTATCATCGACATCTATCATTCGTTCATCAAAAGAACCTTATCCAACGATCTTTTTTCACCTCGCTTGAAGGAAATGGGTTGCATTGATTTCGTTCAAAGAGAAATCCATGTTGAACTTTTCCACTTTTGAACTCTTTTTCCAGTGTGAGAAACCTGCTGTGAGGTGTAGTTTGCCCCTATGTTATAAGATTCTTTCTTTTCTTTGGTAACATCATATTGAGGGTCATTTTGTTTAATATTATCAGGTTCCTTTGTTGGAATCTAGTTATTATTGTCTCCAAACAGATTCTTGTCCCCTTCTTCGTCCGTATTTAAAGGTCCGGACAAAATTCCATCTATTTTTGAAGTAAAAGTCTCCTTTTTGCTCTCAGTATTTTCATGCCCTATTGCAAATTTATCCAGGAGAGAGATAAGTAATGCTACACTATGATTAGGAACCCCTAGGGTTTCTTTTGGAGATACCTTCTTTGTGAAGTAAAATTTTTACCACAATTTTACTTTCCCTTCCCTCATCCTTTTGATTTGCTGACTTTCCTCCAAGGTGAACCTTTTAAAAGACTCTCATAATTTTTGACATCTGAATTTTCTCCAAAGACATCCTTGTATTCATTAAAACCATGTACCAATTTCCCAAAGTAAAAGCAAATAGGGGTGTTGGGGGGTTTCGTATTTTATTACCCAATTAAAAACCTCCCCCCATGTAATTTAATAGCTACGTATGTGTTTTTTAAAGGTTTTCTCACATCCTGAAAACCCCTAATTCTAAGTGAATTTTCACCGCGTAAACACTTGTTTTATTCATCTCTATAAAATCCTCAATTTTGTCTCCCAACACACGAGCATTTGTTTCATTGTTTCTTCCTCTAAAAGAGATGTCATAGATTCTTATCCAAATAGGAATAGAGAAGAATTGCAGATCATAAGGCTTTTAGCAATATCCATTTTTGTCAAAAGGAGAGCCACTCTATCAAAATGCCATGGTTGTCCAACCAAAACCTTTTCTTTATCGCGCCAATGTTAGAACTCAAAATTGGTATATGTTTTTTCCAATCATATCGATATCTATTGCATGTTGTGTTACCCATACATTTTAATTGTGGTCATGAAAGCATAAGGATTTAAAGTACGTTCAAACCATGATTTCCCAACGAGACCCAGTGAAATACGATCTTTGATAAGTGCAATTATTTGCACTACGCTTATATTTTTATGCTCCTTTGCGGTGTTTTGAAGGCGATTTAGGGTCATTTCGTTCGGTTTCACTCTACTTTGGTATCTCGTGGTCAAATTATGGGAAGTTGGGTTAATTATGCGCTTTTGAGTCATTTTTGTGGGTTTTTGGTGCTAATCATGTATACATCGCTCAAAGAACGTATCAAGCTATCAATTTTGTCAAGCCATGAAGAGTAAAAGAGCAAAAGAGTAGAAAAGTGTTGTTTTTGAGGTGAAATTTGATACATGTCTACTCTTTTGGACATAACTTTGGATAGGAACATCACATTGATGTAAGGTTTGCAGCATTGGAAACTAGACTTCAAGAGCTTTCCAACGGTATATTATACGTCCGATTCTGATAACCGAGCAAGAAATAGCGATCGTTTGAAGTTGATGCAGTTGTCCAGTCCGAACCGCCGAGTCGGCGGTACTGTTCTGTTATATAGCAGCCGACTCGGCTGCTTCTTTTCCGTGCATTCTTTTTTATTAACTTTAATTTTCTGTTATTTTCTTGGATTTTTTTTAATTAACTCGTTAGGGTTTATTAGTGGGTAATTAGAGACACATTAGGGAAGTCTCCTAAGCCTCCTTGAGAGAGCATGAGGGAGGGAGATTGAAACCCTCTTCTTCTTCCTCCTTCCTCCTTAATCTTTCTCCATTAAAGACCATTTTTATTCCTTGTAAGCTTTTAATTTCTTGTCTTTCTTATTAGTAGTTTAATCTTTCTTTATCAATTTTGTATTAGTTTAATCTTCCTTTGTCAAACTTTAATTAATTTCTTAGAACTTGTTATTCCTTAAAAGTAGTTTGTTCTTCATTGTTGTTATTTGAATTATTTGTGGTTTCATTTGGTTTTTAATCATTGATTTTCTTACTTTGTCATTTAATTTATTGTTAGTCATGTCTAATATTATCTTAGGGTTTATTTTAATTGCATTCACCATGATTAGTGAGTAGATCCATTTTCTAGGGTTAGGGTTTGAACCTATTAGTTAAGTATGAATTGATTCTTGGATGTGTCTATGAAACTATGGATTAAAGTGATTAAATTGTGCTAATTAACCCTAAATTAAATATGCTTCGACGAACCATTCAATAGAACTAGCGTGTGAGATTGGGATCGCCTTTGCTTTAGGGTAAACTTTAGTTAAATTCTTATTAATTCGTTCAATAAAGTTAACGCGTGAGAATTGAATTAATAGGGTCTAAATTTAATAGTTAATCAACAGAGCGAGAGTTTGAGATTAACAAGATCATGTTTAATCACATAATTAATCCGACATTTCATAGACACTATTGAGAATTGGATCATACAAGACTTTAGGGGATTCCCGACACCCTAGATGCTTTCATCATATAGCTTAAACACATTTCATTTATCGCATTTGTAGTTGTTAGATCACAACCAATCTATCCTTTTTCTCCCTAAGCAATATAATCAATCAAAATTACCAAGTTTCTTGTCCTAGCTTTCTTGTGTTAGACCCGCGACTACACGTACACCGTGCGCTTGCGGTTAAAATAAAATTTGCACATCAATCTTCCTTGTCTTCATTACCTTCATCCACCCATTCAGACACATCTTCATTTTGTTCATTATTATCCTCATCATTGTAAGTATTTGAATGGGTTACATCAAAATTCTCACGCGACTCACCCTTCGACCCCGTTTCATACTGTTAGATCTCACCGTTAATTTACTTGACAAAAGAAAATGCCAAATTCTTATCATTGCAATTGGGAATTTTAGGTATTGATTCCATCAAAACAGAAAGTTAAGAGAAAGAGAAGAGAAGAGACAAGAAAAACCAGAAGGAAAACAATAAAACTCCTTGAAGGAGATGACGGCTAGTTCAAGACTAGAGAGAACCCTAACTCTAGAGAGAGAAGGGTTTGTTATTTGTTTCAATTTTCCTTGAATCACATCTTGACTAACCATATAACCTCAAATTTACTTAGTGACTTATGATTATAGGCATAGTAATTATAATGACTAAAATGCCTCTACTTGACTTTTTAGATTAAATAGAAAATTTATTGAACTTTTTCTTTTCAACTACTTGTTTATTAGGGGAGTATCACCATTAGTTCATATGATCAATATTCATATATCATCGATACAGTATGAAGTTGTGAGCCTCAATCTAAAGACAACTACATAGGCTCTATCAATCTTCCTTCTAGGAATTCATAAGAGTATAAAACTCAGAATCATAAGACACTAAATTTCATTTTAAAACTTAATTTCGATTAATCACCTACTAAATATATTTTTTATGAATTATTAAGCCCCTACTCACACATACTTCACTCAAACAATAAAATGGAAATTTTAAATTTAAAAATGTTAAGTTCACTAATCATGAAATTAATGATAATTAAGGAAAATATGATTAAAATACTAAAAGGAGTAATTGAATATGTGAATCAAACATAATAATTTAAAGGACATTTCATTGAAACTCTAAGACTAAAATACTAGAAGAGTCAAACATGAAAATTAACAAGAAAATAAATAGAGTTAGAGATTACAAACATAAGAGATAGGATGATAAACATAAACTTGGAACAATTTCTTCTTTAATACCTACAATGTTCAAACTCAACTTAAAAACCCTAAGGAAACTTCTTCAATGTTCTTCAAGTATATAGCTTATATCTAAATTGTTGTAAAATAAGTAATAAAATCTAAGAACATAAAAAGTAATTAAGTTTACACAATACTACTTGAAAATGAGAGGAATTTGATAAAAGAAAGTACAAGGTTTTTGAACAAAAAAACCTAAAATAAGTACTAAAACTATTAGCTAGCCTAGTAATTAACTACTCTAACTCCTTTTCTATCTAAGCCTTTTCTCTCTCTAAGACATTAGAATTTCGAGTATTGGAGATGAGGTTCAAACTTGCTTTTAATAAAGATCTTCTATTTAAGCATTCCAAAGAGTGTAATCCAAAATCTTCTTTGGCTAGGGCATGCAAAATGTAGGAAGATCGCATATCATTTAAATAATGGATTGTAGACTTTTGGATGCAAAATGTAGGCCATAGATTTATCATGCGACAAATTGTCACGGCCTAACATGGTATTCGAGCCGATGGTGGTCTTGGATATGATGTGACTCACATGTGAGGGGGAGTGTTGGAAATACTTCATATGTGAAGAAGATTCCACATCGCTAAAACAGTGGATTGTAGACTTGTGTATAATGTTTAATAGGTAAATGAAATCTTCTAATTACATATGGTTTTAGACAAAAGTGAACATCATCAATTGTGTATGAAATTCAATGCTTATTTACATGTGGGTTTGTAGACTCAAACCCACGGGTTTCCGTTAATTTATTCACACAAGTGGATCATAGAGTGATCATGTGACGACTTATCACGACCTAACATATTTATCCTAAGTGGTTAGGCTAGCCAAAAAGTGTAACATTTGTTTTAAGAATTGCTCCATGAAAAGTGGCAAAAACTAATTGTCTTAATATGATTTTATATGATTAGTGGATGATAGGATTGAATATATTGTATAAATGTGTATTAAAGCTAATGTCATTGTATTATTTTTAAAAATAAAACCTTGTATCAAGTCAAAATTTTACAAAGATTCACCTTAGCTTATAGATTTATTATACGAGAACTCCCTCCGTCTCATTTAATTAGCAGCATTTTCTATTTTGGTCCGTCCTATTTAATTTGTATCATTTTTATTTTTCGGTGATGGCCCACCATTTTCTTTTAATCTTATCCATACATTTTTACTCTCTTTTAATTTCATCCACACAACTCTTCATTTATTACCAAATTCTTAAAAATAGCATTTTTCTCTTTGATGCAAATCAAAAGAAACAGAAAAAATAGTCGTTGTTCTTTTAAATTATCTTATACGTATATAAGTATTGATTAGACATACTTCTATTTATGTATTTAGAAGGAAGTTTATATTCTTCTTCAATTGTGTGGAATGTAGATGTTCACCACGCGGGTGTTTTATTTGGAGTTTGGAAGCTACTTTCGGTGAAGTAAGTGGGACTCAGTTGACTTTTCAAAAGTCAAACAGTCCATGACTTTCTTCATTCTTGGTCGGTTAAGTCGGCACGTGTCCTTGGGTCCACCATCTATTACTTCCTCATTTCCAATTTTTATTTATTTGACTTTCTATTCTTCTAATTCTCATCTATTTTAGAGTTGAAAATTCTTAAAAACAATTAGCTCAAAGACTTGTTCATAAACGTACATGCTCTCTTTCCTTTATAATTTGCATTAAAGAGAATTTTTTTAAAAAAAACAGATAAAAGTAATAAATGAAAAGAAATAAATAAATTGTGTGGATA
Source organism: Amaranthus palmeri (assembly GCA_019776075.1). Classification (NCBI taxonomy): domain Eukaryota; kingdom Viridiplantae; phylum Streptophyta; class Magnoliopsida; order Caryophyllales; family Amaranthaceae; genus Amaranthus; species Amaranthus palmeri. Next base: position 15,619 of record JAAKBH010001104.1, read on the forward strand.
AAATTAAAAGATAGTTGGAATATATGAATTAAATTAAAAAAAAAAGTGGTGAATCATAGTCTAAAAATAGAAATGATGCAAATTAGGTGAAACAGATCAAATATGATAAATGTTACAATCTTTAATGGTTACAAACATAAAATGTCACAAATAAAGCTATTAGGAAAAGTTGAAGTTAGTATTTTTAAAATGATGATTAGACTCTTATTAAAAACCCAATACACATTTGAAAATTAAAATCTTTTCAAAAAATATTATGAAAAATTATCGTAAATAATGCAAATTTAACTAATTTCTCTACAATAATATCAGTTTTTTATTAACTATTATTAATACCAATTTAGGATGATGTTTTCCTAAAATAGTACTAGCTTTAATTTTGTTTAATCATTAATTTACCTTTATTTTTTGTTATTTTACAAATAGCCTATTTTCAAAATTTGCATCATTTTGCACAAACATCCCATAAATTAGTATATTAAAAAATTAGTATTATACTATAGAAAAATTGTTAAAAATTGTGTTATTCATGCTAATTTTTCAAAAATCTTATTATTGCTAGTAAATGGATATTATAATTATCACATATATTAATAATTTCAAACCATTCGTAGCTTCTTAGCTTGCTTATAACATAAATAGCGAAACTTATAATATAATGCTGCATGACCGAAATCAAAATTTTCTGTAATTAAAATCATATCTATGTATAAATGGATTATTAACTAGCTATAATATATCTAACCAAGAATGATTGAAGAGGATTTATTAACATATGATGATATAAATTAGAAAGTATGTAAGAGAGACATGTTAGACAAGAAGGTTAAAAGAAAGAGAAAGTTCCATGATATTTTTCATGAATAACTTGTGAACCATTGCCACTCATGTCCATATCACTTAAAAGAAGATCAAACTAAGAAAATAGTGCATTTTAAAGTTGTTGAACTATTGACAAATGTCCTATGTTCCTACTTTGTTGTATTGCAAATTTGTAATGAATTAACCAATGTTTGGTCAAATTTACTCCAATAGCCAATGGGCATTACCCATGTAATCCCAATACTTTTGTTATTGCTTATCACAATTATATGTCCTTTTTTTTGACATTTGTTGCATTGGAAATTGGATATTCATCATGTTTATATCAATTATGTGTTTACGTTTAGTGTTTATTATATTAGAAACAAATTTTTCTTATTTCTTCTTGAGTCGAGAGACTATTTGGCCGCGCTCTCCTTTATCGGTATGAGATGCCGCCATCTTTTTCTCCCCAGATCCTGATCATAGTTTTTTATGGGCTGGATACACTGAGTATGATGATGATGATATATTAGAAATTGTTCCTGTCAATTTCTTTAGAACAATTAATTAAAAAATCAATCTCCTGACTAGTGATTAACCAGAAAGATTATGCTGGTGGAAGCCTGATTTTAATCTTTTGTCCAGCTATGCAATAAGATCATTTGGAGAAGATGCTTTGTTCCTACAAAATACACCAAGGGGTTAGTAGGGCCCGGAATGTTTTTCCGATGACCCAATCCGACGCCCAAGTTAGTATCAATTCTGAGATGAGTTGTCTTATAGGTCCTTTCAGGTGCACAGTGGCAACCGGGTGGATTACTACTTAGAACTTGTCTAGACGTGAGGTCTTGGTAATAAATGATCACAATAAAGGAGAATAATGTAAGTTTTATGATTGTAATTTTAACATTACTCTAAAAATCAATGTAGGTATTTAAAATTCAGTTGAAGTAGTTCTGTGCAATTAATCTCTTTAGTTCTTCGTACTTCTCTTTCTATATTTTAAATGAGTTACCTCATTTATGGCTATTTTACACTTCTAATTCGACAAACCGGTGCAAATCCTGTATCAGAATTACCTATGCTAACTAACTGATTTGAAAATCCAAATGAACCGAAACGTCCGAAATCAATCCTAACCTCTTTTGTCAAGTATGCTAACTAAATACTTTTAAAGCTAACTAAATAATTTTAAAGCTTTAATAAAAAGTATTTAATCAAAATTTTATCATATTGACTAAAAAAATTAAAGGAAGTGAAATGAATTCATAAATGTTAAAGCGTCACAAACCCTAATTATCAAAAATGAAGACTCGCTTAAATCTTCTTTTAGAATCAATTCTTTCCTGATTGGAGCCTCACCGATTAGGTCAAATTACTCTTGAAATTTTGGAATTTTTAATAGTTTTTTTTGACTACATAATGGTTTAATTCCAATTATATTGATTGGCATAGCATAATTTTCATATGTAGTAATGTATTGTAAATTGGATTGTTGATATAAAAAAGGAAATCTTAATTTAATTTAGTAATTTGGTACTCCTCCGAATCATTTTAGATGTCTCATCTTCTTATTTGACAAAATAATATTAATTGTCTCATTTCTTTTTTTGTATATCTTTTTTTTTATATAAATACCCCCACTATTTCAATTCCCAATACTATCACCTTGACAATTAATTTAATCGATTAAAATATCTAACTACCACCTTTATAATGGACCCCACATCACTCTTAATAACCGTGAAAACCCAAATGGGACATCTAAAATGATTCGGAGGGAGTATTTTGTAATTCTCTGACTCGACACTAGGGAATAAAGACTTTTTTTTTGTGATTGTTATATACTCCGATCCCTCTTATTCACTCAAGTTGTCCCTTTTGTTTTTGGGCACTATTTACTTATCACTTTTAATTTGTATTTTACTCTTGATCTATAAGTTAAATAAAACATAGTCATGTGGTATCTTGTTTGATTCGTCTCAATATAAAGATTATTAATATAACTTTTTATAATTTTTAATTAACAATAATTTGAAATATTAAGGGTTAAAATGTTCTCTCGGCAAGTGTGATAACTAATAAATCGGACAACTTGAATGAATATGAGGGAGTATTTGTTAAGTTTATAGTCTGATTCAATTATCATAGTCTCCTAGAGATAGAGTATATAGAGTTTAAACTTTAATTACTTTCTGGTGTTTAGTAAAGTGAGGTCCTTCGTCAAGAATATCACAAGTTTGTTGTAATTAACATTAAGGAGATTGTTAATCATAAGATCCTACTTTTATGAGGTCCTCACAACTGGACATCATGGGCCTAGAACAGCCCATGAGATGATGCACACATTCTTAGTTTTTTATAGTTGTGTGTGCTAAATATGTCCCCAGACCCTGCTCATAGTTCTCTATGAGCGGGATATACTGGGTAGGATGATGATGATGATGATGCTAAATATGTGTTTTTAAATGTCTGGATGGGAAAACTAGGGGTGTTCATTCGGGTTATTAAGTTGATTTCGGGTAAGGTGTTTCAGGTCGGTTGGAAATCCAGTTTTGTGGCCATATTGTTTTTCACATAATTGTAAATTATTTTTGAAGTGAAGTTACATCGAATTCGATTACAAAGTCCAGTAATTTTCGAATTTGAACACTCTTAGGGAAAACGTAATTGGAATAAATGTGGTAGTCAAAAAGAGAATGTAGGTAGTGGGTTGGGTGTCTTCTTTTCGTTCTTAATTAAGTAAGCTTCAATGTCCTTGTTTATCTGGACTTAAATTTCATATTTCATAAATATAGGCATATAGGCATATAGCAAGCAAGACCAATTATTAAAGAAGCTGACTGTTAACAGCATTTTGTGTGCAAAAGAAGATGACATAACCATCAATATTTTAGTCTTCAATGTCTGGCATGGCCTAACATGGAATTGACTTTTGAGATGCTACACCACAACAGTTAGGCCGTGACAAATTTGTCTCCTAATTTTACGGTGGATACGAAACACCTGTGGGCTGTGGCCTCGAGCCCGTTTGAATTTTCAAAATTTTACACCAAACAAATTTTAAGGGATTGGGTTAAGCCAGTCCTTTATCAAGCATTTTTTTATCCTATACAATGCACCCTTCAAAATAATCAATTACATTTATGGTCCATTTAATTAGTGGTACTAAATGGTATGAGAATGATTTATAGCGCAAAATTTTATAAAACTTTCATGTCATTAATTCCCATGGTAATGAAACTTGAATCACAAAAATATTTTTTTGTTCACAAATTTCCATTACCACCTAATACCACATTTCCTATTGGTAATGCATTGGAATGAATTTTATGAACAAAATGATATGATTGAAGGTTGTCAAGCATGACCATCAAGGTAGCCAGGAGATTTTACAATCAAAATTACACTAGTTTTTCATTTCCAATACCGCGATTTATTTCCACCTACCAAACAGGCACATTAATATAATCTCATCAACATATGAAAAGATTTCTGAAAATCAACTTTATCAATGAAATGAAAATGCAACCATAATAAAGCAAATGCATTGAAAATCATGAAGATCCAACAAAAGAAATTTCCTCATACTTGTTAAAAAAATGGAGGTATAAATTAAAGTTTAGTTTTGACTCTTGCATTGCAAGTTTATTCAGATCGTTCAAACAAGGTTTTATTCATCAACCTTAGAACTAATAACATGAAATAACATTATTTACATCATATCAACCACAAAAAATCTTCATCAATTTGATATACAACATAATTTGTAAATTACAGCATTAAAGTTTATGACTTTTACGAATTACAGTCTTAATATTTATTTTTGCAAAATCAAAGGCACCAAAGTATCAAAGTCTACAGCGTTCAAGCCAAAGCACATAATTCCGACCATCTTGGTGATCAGAATTCAGTGATTTGGCTAGAAAGCAGTAGACTTCAATACTTTGGTGGCAGCGAATATAGAAAAAAAAATAAATATTAAGACTGTAATTCGCAAAAGTCCTAAACTTTAAGGCTGCAACTTATTTTATTCTTTACGCAACATTTATGTTGTGAGTTGCATTCTTAGAACTCGAAATCATCTTGATTAGGCTTAGGAGACGTGAGAAGTGCAGTGTAAAGCCTCAACCTATCCTCCCCAAGGGAGGAGCTTCTCGACAACGGTCTCCTAGGCCGAATAAACGACAGCGAAGTAAGCGTCAATCGGTGTTTATATCGTCGCCAAGCTAACTGAATAGCTACGGCAGCCCAAGTCCGCCAACCAGGGGAATAATATCTAGCACTTCTCTTAACCTTTTCATTAACAAAAGTGTACCGAAAATGTTGGGTCACGTACTTAACATCTTCAGCTTCTAACCCAAATGCTTCGGTTGTTTCAAGGGTTATTAATGTGGATGATGAAGGTGGTAATCTTTCAATAAATGGTCTTCTTAAACACCATGATAATAGCTCGTCACCACTGAAGTTTCCTGGACCTAACATACAACAACTTTTTACTCCATCTCTAAGAAATTGACTGCTTTGAAGATGTCCTCTTACTATAAATAGCATTCTTTGAACTGGGTCCCCTTCTTTTGTTATCTAAAGTAGAAAGTATAAAATGTCATATGTAATTGGGTTAAAAGATTTAGCTAAAAAATTAATGACTAGTTATGTTGGATGTGCTAATACTCAACTAGAAGTTTAACTGATAGTTGAAGTTTTAAGATATATTCCCCCTTATTCACCATATGTGTTACATTTGACTTTTTATTAACTTTTAGGTAGTCAAATGGGACCACATGTGTAGGATAGAAAGTTTAATTTATACTTCCTTCGTTCCATAATACTTGCTACATTTTACTTTTTTACGCAATTCAATGCACAATTTTGATCTTTAATATCTTAAACTATACTTACCTAAAAATTATAAAAATTTAATATTATGAAAGTATGCGATTAGACGATTCAAACAAGATCCCACTTGACTATATTTTTACTTACACATTAGTCGCAATATGTAAAATAAGCTTGAACGATGAATAGTGCACAAAATGAAAATGTAGCAAGTATTTTGGAACAGATGAGGAAGTATTAAGGTTTAACACATATGTAAGAGAGAGAGTGCAATTTATAGTTGAATGGGACCACATGTGTAGGAGAGAGAGAGAGTCTAATTATGGTAAAAAGAAGATACCCAAAATAGAAATGAGACATTTGAAATTACTTGACTCAATATGAACGTGGGACACATGTGCTGAATAAGAGGGAGTATTATTTATTCTGTTACGTTTTTACATACAACAATCTTTTTCACTAAAAGTATGAAATGAAAATGGATAACATTTGAACTTATGAGTAGTTATGAAAGTTACATTAACTCTAAAACCATCTTAAGAATTCAATTGAGCCAAAAGTTAAGGCCTAAGATTTTTATTTGATTTATCATGTTTTATATTCTTATTTGTCATTATGATTTCTACATTTAATCTGAAAAGTTCTCACAGTGATATGCTTAATGTAGTGATTTCTAATTGAACTTATGAGTTAATTGTTATATAGGTAAAAATAAAAGGAACGTAGATATAAAAGTAAATAAACTTTTACCGTTTCATTCTTAGTGAATACGAGGGACTTCACACGGTCACATATGTTCTCTAAAACAAGCTCGTCCATATGTTGAAACAAGGGCACCTACAAGTCCAAATATTGATTCATTGTTAGAAATAATTTGTTTCTTAAGAAAAACAAAATCATTAATATTATTTCCTGAAAATAAACGTTTTAACGTTTAATTTTTCGATTATGAGTTATTTATTTTGTATTCATTGTTAAAAATAGAATTATATTGAACAAATTAAGTCAGGTTATATCAAAGGATTTGAGTTAAAATTAACTATTATAATTTTACCTTAACCTAACTCATTTAACAAACATATCAAATTGGGTTGACTAATTGAATCAATAAGGTTAAAAATCTCAACCAAAGTCAATTCTTTTGAATAAGATTTAAGTCGAATTAGTAGGTCGAGTCAAATTTTGCCAGAAGTCGTAGATATAGATGATACTTCCTCCGTTTCATAATACTTGCTACATTTCGCTTTTTTACGCAATCCAATGTACAATTTTGATCATTAATATCTTAAACTATACTTATATAAAAATTATAAAAATTTAATATTATGAAAGTATGGGATTAGACGATTCAAACAAGATCCCACTTGACTATATTTTTACTTACACATTAGTCGCAATACGTTAAATAAGCTTGAACGATGAATAGTGCACAAAATCGAAATGCAGCGAGTATTTCGGAACGGAGGAAGTAGTAGGTACCTGTTTGACTAAATCAAGGCAAAGATGGTACTTGATGTCCCTTCTAAGACCTTCAGGAAGATTTCGGATCATCTCACATTCATCGACACCTCGCATAGCAGCCCAACGTTGCCATTCATAATTGCGTACTCTTTGCTTCAACTTTATCGGCAATTTTCTCTTTTTCATCCACCATTCTATATTTCTCATTCTTAGTTGCATTGCTTGCTTTTTCGATGTTGTTGCATGTAGAAACACCTACATTTTTTTTTTTCACATTAATATTCAAGCCAACGATAAGTTGACAACTTAAGCTGATTATTGAGTGTCGGAATATGTTATATATATTACCTTAATGTTACCAATCAACATAGTGACTAGAAGTAGCCCAGATGTTAGAACAATGATGACAAACAAAGATTCCACCCATTCAGCTGTGCTTTCTAAGTTCCCAAATGTACTGTTTCAAAAACAAACTAACTAATTAGGTACCAATTTAGTCAAGTAGCTGTAAGTTAAAAAATACACTATAATTTTTGTTATCTCTTTACATTTTAGATAATTATATTAATGTTGATTAGTATCCATCATTTACACAGTGGGTAAATATAGATAATTATAAGCTCCTAACTCTTCACTATCCATGTCTTTTTATAATTTTTTGAACAGGCCCGGAGCACCGGCCCCTCTTGCCTTATTATAGAACACAAATTCTTACTTGAGACCGTGTTTTGTAAAGACGGCTCTCAAAAACCCAGTTCGATTCTAAATATATATTGTTACAACTCCAAATATAAATTTGGGCTGGGCTTTTGAGACTCGTCTTTATAAAAGACAGTCTCTAGCTCAAGAGAGCACCTGATTATAGAATCTGGCCTTGCTCCCAAAGGCCATAAAGGTTAGAATAGGAGTGTCTAAATAAATATTGAAATAATTCTACGTGTTTGAGCCCGTTGCACTTGCTCCCAAAGCTGGCGTTCTTCTAAGGTATTTAATCATGTACGTATTATACACAGAGAGTGCAAACATGGAGATAACAATTATGGCCCCACAGATGCTTTAGCTTATTAGATACTACTTCCTCCATTCCATAATATTTGCTACTGAATGTGACATGTTGTATGGAAAAATGTCACAATCAGTAACAAATATTATGAAATGAAGAAAGTACTTGCTAAAGGAAATACAGCATTTCATACATTATTGATCAAAGAGTTTGAAATTTAAATATTTGAGCTTCTTTGCCTAAATTCTTTTTTAGAAAATGATTCCTCGCTCTATTATCAATTCTAACTCTCACATTTCATACATTTTTATCTATATTCTTATTTTATCCTCTTATTTCAAAATTATTGTCATATTGCATTCGATCCTTCATTTTATTTCATTACCCCAATTTGATTAAGCAGCTTCCACGTAAGATTTAGTTTGGGAGTTCAAATGTACTCAACCTTACCCCAATTTATTTTGCTATACATCTGAATCTCATTGTCATTAATTATTGTTGAAATGCCCATTAATACCCACATGTGAGTTGTCCCACATTGGAGAAAGAGAAGAGTATGCATCACTTTATATACTCAAGGAGTAACTCCTACTATTACCAATTGGTTTTAGTAGTGAACCTTCTAAGGGTTTATGAGTAGTCTACTTTTTCTCCCCCTTGTTTAGATTGTCTAGGCCCATTTTCTAAATTCTATCAGTTATAAGTCCTATCAACATTAATTACATAATATATAAACTCAAAGAATAGCTTTCGAATCGGTTAAAACATACATACGCAGAAAGAAAACACCTAATTGGTTCGAAATTCAAACATACATACACAGATAGAATGACATCCTAATTGATTCAAACACATACATAGAATAGAATTATAGATAAATGTTAGATCCATCATTATTTTTTATTTTCAATAAGTGACCCATCAAATATTGTGGTGCAATATTGTTTGTCTGTAGTTTTATGACGACATGGCTTTTTGCTTTTTCACTGTCATGAACTAGAATAATAGTGACAACTCTTAAAAATCTATCTTTTTTATAAGTTAATCATAAATATTTCAGATATATACAACTCAGTCGCTTTGAGATTATTGACATATAATAATTACAGTCTGTTTGAAGTCGGTGCTAAATAATGAGAATGGTAATTGTTACTAATTGTTGTCCTTCAGTAATTAATCTCATATATATGCGTTTAAAATTTTACTCTAATATATAACCATTTAAAAATGTGATATTAAATGGTAACAGAAAATTGCAATTATGATCAAATGAGAACGATATGATATATTTACATTACATTATTTTGATTACCTTTATCACTACAACAAAATATACTTTTAATAGGACATATATAGTGACATTTGATTTAAATGTCACTTCTTTAGATTTCTAATGGTATACATAATAGATTAGTGACATTTCTTATTAATATCACTAGACTATAATGACAATTATGTGTCACTAAAGACCAAATAATATTTCACTAAATCAGTTTATAATGAATTCAAAATAAAACTAATAATTATTACGCTAAAAATATAAATTAGTAAAATTTTGTTCAATATCACTAGATAATGTATAGCAAGAATAGTAATTTAGTTAAAGTAGATACCTGAGAGTCATAAGTCCCCAAAAGATAGGCATGAGTATCTTTTCAAAACGATTGTTGTTACTAACAAGATAAATGACCCATTTATAAGCTCCATATTCATAGTTATTGTAACTATTCAAGCAATTATGTCTTGCTGCTCGATTTGATGCCCACATAAGACGATCATGATCTTTAATGAAAGTTTTACCACCATAGTAAATTGGTTGTTTTGAGGCTAATAATCTTGAGCTGCATCCATTCATAACATTGCATTGTTCTTTTAAGCACTTGGTCACCCTCTCAATCCCTAGTAAATACCAGCATGCTCCTGCTGCCTGAAATTTATTTATGCGTAATTTGGTAACAATTAGATCAAACAAGTGCTTGTGAAATTATCTAAATTGTTATTAGTATATGATAGAATTTAAAAAATGGGTTTGGCAGCCCAAACAAGAAGGAGAAGAAGTAGTCCACTCATACTTAAAGAAGGTTCACTACTAAAACCAATTGATGATAATAGGAGTTACTTCTTGAATTTATAAAGTGATGCGTACTCTTCTCTTTCTCCGATGTGGGAGAGCTCGCATGTGGTTAACACATGGGCACTTCAACAGTATAAGGTGGGGCTGTGGGCTGAACACTGGTTTTAATGTGTGCAGTACAATTCTATTTAGACTGTTATTTTTTCTTGGTATAAATATTATCGTTAGAGTAAATATAACAAATTAATCCTAAGGCCTCAACCATCAATTTAAGTTTTTGGTTGAGTTGGTTTCTTGACATGGTATCAAAAGCCAACATAACAAAAGGTCACGGATTAGAATATCAATCATCCCTCATTTTAAGTGGAATATTCAGAGCCTATGCGCATCCACACTTCTAGCCCAATGGACTCTTGTGTGAGGAGGGCCAGGGGGCGTGTTATAGTATATAACATCCTGGGGCCTCAGCTTATAAGTTTTTGGTTAAATTGGTTCATTGACAATTATTTTTAGTCCAATGACACAGTTTAAACTTTAAAGTCTATAAGTTGGCCCGAGCCTAGATTCAATGTGGCTAACAAGTCGAGTTAAGCTCGATGTTTGGGTTAAGACTAGCTCAGCTAAAAAGCGTTGAGACTCGAGGTTGCACTTCTCTTGTAACAATATCGACAAGTCTTATATGAAATGATCATTTCAACATAAAATGGACCCATATAATAAATAATAAATAGTTGTTGTTATGGAGAAGAAGTGAAGTGTCGGAGAAAAACTTACGTGAGAAGCGACAAAATAGACAATCATATTGAGAGCAAAACCCCACCAAACAGTACCAAAAACATAGCCAGAGAACTTCTGCATACGACGTAGGAGGCATACTGAATGGTATATCTTTGGAAGGTATTGAAACAGAAACATTATTAAGAACACTGTCATCACTGCATTTGTTGATCCTCTTTTCAGCAATATTGGTATTACCACCCATAATACTATCTGCATTTTTAACATATTAATAATTATTACTTTTATTATTTATCCATATATAATTAATTTGATCATATGGGTCTGCCTAAGTCGTGATTTGGGTCATTTTATTAGAAAATTAATTTTTGTAAAATTATAATATAGATGAGTGTTCGATCTGCTTTATAGATAATTGTATCCTATATTCTCCTATATTTTTAGTGCATATAGTAATTCTACTGGTTATTGTACGCCTATCTACGTGACTCACCATTTCAAATGCCATAAGTTTCAACCATTTCCCTCAAAATATAAACCCAAACTCTACCATCTTTGGATTTGGGGAAAAAAATATAATTTGGATGAAAAATGGTAGAATTGAGATTTATGTTTGGGGAAAAAGGCTCAAACTAATGGCATTTGAAATGTGAGTCACATAAATATGCATACAACAACCATAAAGTTTCAAAATTAACGTTTGCTAACGTTTTTATCTGCAAAAAGGTCACGGTGGAACATTTACGTAAACCTCAGAGTTACCTCGTAGATTTTTTAAAAAGTTTTGGTTACCACGTGGAAAACCCATGATCTCAGGATTTCCACGTGAAATTTTCCAAAAAAAAATAAATAAAATATGAGTGTAATTTGTATACTATTATAGGTCACAAAATGGTGTCACTCAAGCGCTGAGTTCAAAATTCAATTACTTTGATTATTATTTTATGGACTAATTTGATGACTTTTTATTCATCAAATAGGATAGATTAGAGAATATGAATAAAATATCTTTTAACTTTTATTGTCAGTTTAAATTTTTAGTTGAAATTCAAAATGTGCCTTATATTTTATCACGCTTCCTTACACGACATATGGTGCTAGTTAATGGATGAGATTCGTCCCATGTTTCTTCTAGGATGTTAGTCTCTGATATAATTAATGTTAAAAAAATTAACTCAATTAAAAATTTAATCTAATAGTTCACACCCTAAAAAACATGAGACTATTGGATCTCTTATCAGTATTATGAAATATTGTTTTTATGAAATATATTATATGTAAACATTTATATGGTATAAATATCTAAATTATTTTAATTAAGTCCTATAAATAAATGTTTTTTATGTTGACTTTAAATGTTAGATGGTATGAATATTTATTGACTTTTTGAAGCATCTTTTGAGTGAGTATTATGGACAAATTTCTGCAATTTTTTTCCTAGCCATGATACATAAAACTATTTTGGTTACAATAAAAAAATATATTTCTGTTTGTTCGTGTATATACATGGACAGAAAGAATGTCAAATGATAAATAATGGAGCAGAGGAAGACATAAGACAAACAGATTAATGCGTCATCAAATCTGTTAATTTATTTCCTCTTGTTTTTGAAGGGGTGATCTAGGCATTATAGTTTATGCTATACTAATTTTTTGAGTTCGTATCAACGAATTATTGTTTCCTTTATTATTGAAAAAAAAATTATTATTTCCTCCATTCAATTTTTTGTGTTAGTGCACATAATTAAAATCATATGTAGAGAAGTGTAGCACGAAATATGAAATAAATTTTAGGAGTTAAAAACATAAATATTTATTGCCATTTTATTAAATGGTATAAAAAAAATAATGGTATTCATGTTTTAATTTTTAAAAGATGTCTTAAAATGAAAAATTCATAATGCATGAAATTCGTGAAATTTTCATTTTGCAAAAATGAGAAGAATATATAGGAATTTGGAATTGAAGGAGTAGAATATAAAGTTACTCTCTCCGTTCCTTTTTATTTGTCCACTTTAAGTTTGTCCACTTTTAGAGAGAGAATTTTAAATTAGATTTTTGAGTGCATATGATGATAAAATATATTCATCTGAGATCTTGTTAGATTTGTCTTGATGTAAAGTTTTTTTATATGTAATTTTTATAATTTTTATGATGCGTACTTAGCGATATTAAAGCTTAAAATTTGCTAAAAATTGCGTACAAAAGGTAAAGTGGACAAATAAAAAGGAACGAAGGGAGTATCTAATTTAAGAGTAATATTATCTATTACTAATTTGATATTTGGAGAAGATTTTATTTTTATTTATAAAAGTTTTAGTTAATTAAACATTGTATAAGTGCTTGGTAAATATTGATATAAACTAAATATTGGGGTTACTACTTTCCTTGAATATAATCTAGTCAGTAAAGTTATTATATATACTCATTTGACTGTAAGAAAGATTACATATTATAATTAATAAGATTACAAGATAATAAAGTTAGATTGTGTTAAAATAAGTATTTTATTTAAACTAGTAAGATATCCGTGCAATGCACAGGGTTTATAATATCTAAAATTTATAAAAAAATTTATGTTCAAATCTAATCCATGATTATTTACGACTTGTAAAAGTTGTCTATATATGCTCCTATATATATAGGCATTTGTTGTTTGTACAATTTAGCAATTTCTCAATGCTTGAGTATCATTAAAGCCTAAAAGCTTAAATTTATGATTGCCTTAAAATTTAAGCCGTATAGGTAAAACCCAAAAGTATATTACCTCTGTTTCATTTTAATTATTTCATTTGATTTTTATGACACTATTCACAGTTTATTATTAATTTGTGTTTTATTGTTAATCTATAAGTAGGATCTTGTTTGATTCGTCTCAACACAAAAATTATTAATATCAACTTTAAAAGTTTTTAATTATCCTCTGTTAAAGATATTAAGACTTCTATATATATGACTTGGCAAATATGCTCAAATGAAATGAGACAAATTCATTAATGCTATGTTTGGGAATAAGGATTTCATTTGAAAATATGGATTTGACTCAAAATTAGTGTTTGGCAAATACTAGAATTTCAAATTGGGATTTGAGTCAAATCCACAATTGTTATTAAAATGGTTTAAAGATGAGGATTTGAGAATGACATCCCAAACCTTGTCATTCTCAAATTCTACATTCGTGATTTCATAATTGAAATCATTAATTTGAAATGAAATGCTAGTTCCCAAACACAACCTAAAATAATTGACGGAGTGTTATATAACTTACAAGGTTTTCTTGGTGTTATGCATAGGTTGAAATGGATGTAACCTTGCATTATTTATATATAAGATTATGAATTAATTCTGTAAAGAATTTAATAGTTATTGTCGTCTATAGAATTATTAGAAGATGGGGGCAAGCTCAACATGGTGGACCAAATATTTAAAGACAAAAAGATACTGAAATGAATTTAAAAACATTACAAAAAGCAAGATAAAATAAAAAAAAAGTAATGAATATACACTTAATGTGCAAATTATTGTATGAAGAATAATATTGTTGTCTTTTTGCATTTTGAATCTAGAAAATACCCTTATATTCTAATTAAATATCGCCTCATTTGATAATTTACTTTTTTATTAAAATTAAATTAAAAGGAGTGGACCAAACGCAATGGGTGATCGTAAAAAATAATGTTAAGTTTAATGGCTATTGTGTAAATAATGGGATACCACGGGTGCATAATTAAAGGAAAAAAATTATTGAATAAAAAAATACATTTAATTTGAATATACCGAAAGTAGAAATGAAACATTTGATGTAAATAGGATAGAGGGAGCTGCAAATTTGCTTACTTATGTACCTGCTTTGAATTACTTTTGTTAAAGAAGAATTGGTGAAAATAAATTCAAGTTATCTTATTTTCTCTAACAATTATTAAATAAAAAATAAGCTTTTAAAGGTGTCTTGACAAAATAATTTAAAGTTCCAATATATTGGCAGGCTAATATAAAAAAAATAGCTAATGATACTTTAGAGAAAAATACGGAGTAAAACAAAAAGGAAATTAAAATAACACAAAGGTTAAAAAAGAATTTGTGACTTAAATCAATTTTGTAAAAGCACTTTTAAGTAGTTAAGTTAAAAACTTTATAAAATAATTAATGTATAGTGTAGAATTGTTTAGGAAAAACCTGTCATAATATAATTGGAATTATTATTATTACATGGATAGAAACCCGTACAATGCACGGATTTTTAAATACGTTAATATTTTAATGAAATTTTAGACGAACGAAAATATTAAATGAATATGCGTAATAAAGTATTTACATACATATATTGTAATTAAAAAAGAATTAAATATAGAGAAACACAAAATAGGTTGTTAATAAACAGTTTATAGGAAATTAATTTATAATTGAAAATCTAATTTAACGATGGAGAGGTTACTAAAGATATACCATTTCTCTAGAATGTAATATAAGCTCATGGTTATTATTGAAAATATTATTCATGAACACTTTAAGAGAAATGGTATGAGCAAATAATTAAGTTGATCAAATGGTCTAGTTATATTGTAATTGAACCAAATTTTTATTTTTGTAAAGGAATAATAATGTTATATAAAAATTGATTGCTTTATACATTGCAATTGGATGACTTATTGACTGATTGTATATTCCTGCCATTAAAATGAAACCAAATTTTTATTTTTGTAAAGGAATAATTATTGATTGATCTAAAATTCCTGCCATTAAAGTGAAACTAAATTGGATGATTTATTGACTGATTTCAAATTTCTGCCATTAAAGTGTCAGCAAATTTTTATTTTTGTAAAGAAATAATTTTTGATTGATTTGAAATTACTGCCATTAAAATTCTTGCCATTAAAGTGAAAACAAATTGGATGGTTTACTGACTGATTTAAAATTTCTGCCATTAAAGTAAACTTTCTGCCATTAAATTGGTGTTTATTATTGTAAATATGGCAAGTGTTTAAATGCTTATCAATCAAATTCTAATAATACTGGCAAATAAAAAAATGACACTCTCTCATTCAATCTTCTTTTTTCTATTATACAATTTTATTATTATTATTATTATTATTATTATTATTATTATTATTATTATTATTAATTTATTTATTTTTACTTTGCAAAATTAAATATCCACAAATTTATTATAATTTACAAACATACTCTCTTAGTGCAATTAATTTTGCTGCATTATATAATTTTTGTTGTCCCTTTAATCTTATTACTTTATATTGGAAAATAGACATTCAGAATCATCACTATTATCTATTCGCTTAAAATAATTTCAACTATAATGTATTTCATAATAATCTGAAGTATGTATGTAGTTTTTCAAAACAATTAAATCTTTTGATCTTTGGGTTTATAATGAGTACGAAATTGATCGTTGAGATTAACTTGTAAAAGTACATCCGATAGATTAACTTGTAAAAGTACATCCGATACATGAAATTATCACGGAATAACTAATAGTTGAGATTAAAATATACACAAAATCTTATAAGAGACGGTCTATAGGATAAACCACAAAATTGGGCCAGCCCATTTCCCTTAATTGATTTTTTTTTATTATGATATCAATTATATTATGTTATAATCCTAAATGTAAGGTATTATAACCTCGAATATACTATTCTATAACCCCAAATATAAGTTATTATAACCCCAAATATACTATGTTATATTTTGGGCTGGGTTTCATGGATTCCGTCTATAGAATAGACCGTCTCCCATGAAACTTACTGTAAAATATATGGAATAACTAATAGGAGTAGTTTGATGGACAATAAATAGAATTATTATTATGCATTTTTCCTTTTTTATTTTGATTTTGTATTAATTTTAATTGATAGCAATATTATTGATCATTTCATAGTATTTACTATACTTTGTCATTTCATTCGTTTTATAATACTTATTACACTACAATATATGTGTCATAAGGTAACTCATACTTCATATCGTAGATAGAGTACTATCTATACCTACTTTATTCCTACTTCACGCTCCATTCACTATAATTTAATTTGCTTTTAGTGGGATATATTTAGCGACATTTAATTTAAATGTTGTTAGTTTAAATTTCTTATATTGTGAATATAGGATTAAATGTCATTTATTAGAACCTTTAGTAGCATAATAAAAAGTCACACCAAAGTTTTTTGCGACATAGGATATAGTGACATTTCACACAAATGTCACTATGGACTACAGTGACAATTACATATGCCACTAAAGACCAAATAAAGTGTCGCTAAATCACTTTATAATGAAATTTAAAATAAAAACCAATAATTATTACACTAAAAATATGAATTAGTGACATTCTTTAATAACATTAAATTCAATATCGCAAAAATTAAAATTTGTTGTTGTGATTAATTCTTAAATTTTGTGATATTTAAGAACAACAATTATACTAATCTAATATAATCAATAATTTCTTTAATACCTATTTCAAAATCAAATTGATGGAAATGAAATTTATACTTAAAGAAAGTAAAAGACAGGAATGTGTCACGTGTTTCCTACAAAGGAAGAGTAATAATATGAAATCTGCATGTATAAAACAAGTCCAACGACATGCAAGTGTTGTCCCTTAATGTACAACCCTACAAATTTTCTCAATCACACTTTCCTTTTTTCTTTAAATTCAAATTCATACAATCTCTAACTTGTGCTTCTTTCTTTTGTCTTAATTTGTAAACTTTTTTTAAAAAAAAAAAAATTTTAATTTAAAATGTTTCGAATTTTTTAGTATATATACATGTATTAAATTTGCTATTAAATCAGAAAATAAAGTATATGTTGGTTAATTCTTCACTCAACAAACTACATTTATTTTGTGAATCTAAAGTGATTAAGTAAGGGAAATGCTAACGGCTACTTTTGGATTCTTTGTGAATGAGAATAATAATGTGTTTCAAATTTTAAAATATTAAAAAAATAAAAGTAATATTATATATCTTAGCATGTAATATAGAAATAACTTAAATAATTTTTTATGTAATTCAAGATTTAAAAACTTTATAATTTACTCATTTATGTTAGATTCATATCATTATTTACAAAAGTGATGTTTGATAGCATGAACTTTATGCTTTTAATTGTTAATTAGAGGGTAGATTAAGTCAAGCGGATGGATTAGTGAGAATCAAATCCAATTTTTCTGGTGGAAATTAGTACATGCTCCAACTGAAATATGACCTAATTTTTAGATAAGTCATCCTTATTTGATACCTAAGAATTAACTAATTAGTATGTTAAATTATTCCTAACTCTATTCATTCATAAAATATAAGTACTAATTATTTCAAATCAAGTTTTTGCTATTTATATTCATAAACTAAATGATTATAATTAACTCAATTATGGGCTTAACATTAAGTGTAATTAAATGAATTTAGTATCAATATAAACTACACTTAATGCACGTGTACATACAAGAATTGTATTAAATAAAAGAGTAGGCTAGTTTTTATACCTGGGGCAAAGGGAGGATCACAAAGAGATCAAAGAAGAAACTATCTCTAGCCTTAAAGAATCCAAAACGACCCGTTTTAGTATCATTCTTATCACCAAATCTACCTCCACTAGCCGGACTTTTAGCCACCTTGAACTGCAGCCACATGTTCCACACGTGCAACACGTCGGTCATGCACCGGAGTGCCGTGACCATGATCGCGAACCACCCATCAACAAAAAGACATATATATGTCTCACTGATTGAAAGGGCATAGAAAAATAACGGGTCCACAAAAAGACCCGTTACACATACAAGAAGGAATATTCTATTCCAATCTTGCATCCATGCTGCCCCTGGGGACGTACCATCCCCAAGGGCAAACAATATTCCATTTTCTTTTCCTCGTCTTTTCCCTTTTCCACCACATAAATTATAAACAATTTCCCAACAAGTTGAACTTGTTGATTTGTTACCTTGTTTGTGAATAAAGTTTTCCTCTATATCTGTATCTCCGTAATCCTCTTCTTCTTCAAATTCTTCCTCTGAAGAGAAATCATAATTATCGTGTCTAGTTCGATGTAAGCGTGAGACTAGCAATATTTCTTGATTGCTCGTCATTTTGAATCATATACACACGCACACACGTACATACACATGAAATAAAGGAGGAGATAGTATTTTTAGGGTTTTTGGTTGGTGTGTAATGGTATGAAAGTTTGAAGAGGAAGAGTAGGAAGTAGGACTATTACATTTGAGAATGAAAGGTATTCCCCCTTAGAAATGAGGCTAATCATTATTGTTAGACTCGCATCTTCACATGGATTTTTTTGATTTTAAATCTAAACAAGTGGCCTAAATTACTATTATGCCCATACAAATGTGATCCACTCATTTCTTTATGCTTTCTAGTGTGTCACAATCTTGTTACTCCAAAAATGTACAAACTACGTGGTAATATTGACATAGATACTATCTATGGATAGGGCTTGGACTATAGTCATAGACCTATTAATTTTATGTTTTAAATTGATGTAAAATTTACAGGAAAAATTACATAGAATAATCAAATCTATTCGTGATTTATCTATAATAATCTCACCTATTGATTAAACATGAATCACAACTTTGAGGGGTATTTTTCTAGAGTAACCCCGGTGACTGGATGACTTGCTATAATAAGTTTTTTTTTTTTTTATAAAAATAGATAAATTAAAATAAAATGTCGAAAGAAATGTTAAAAAATTGTTAAAAAAATTTATGATTATTTTTTAATTATTTAGAATTTTTTAGGTAAAATTTCAAAATTTTTCTCTAATTTTAAATTAATTTAATAGCAGGTCATTAAATTACCTAAGTTTACTCTAGGCAAATACTCCTTAAAGTTGGGATTATTTATGGTTAACCAATAGGTGAGATTATTGTAGGAAAATCTTGATCGTTGGATTATTCTAGGTAATTTTTCCGAAATTAAAAGGAAAATAGTGAGTTATAATTTTAAAATTTTGACATGTAATTTGTAAAAACTTACCTAGAATTGAAAATATAAGAAAAAAAAATAGTTAACTAGATAATGCATTTAATTAAATTCAATTATTTTAACATATTTTCAATTTTCAGTTTCACATCATTATTTTTTCGTCAAAATCTACTACATATTTTTAGCTGAGTTTTATATTTTGAATTATCTCTTTACTGAAACCTTGAAATGATATTTGGTCCTTTTTATAGGAAAATATTTTATAAATGAAATAATTTTATAAAGCTTTTAACGATATAAAAACTTCTTTTAAGAAATACATTGGACGGCTCTATTAGGCCGATCCAAATTTGACACGAATCATTTTGATAGGTCTAAGCATCGGATATGTGAGAGAGAAGACATAGTAGATTTAAATTTAATTTAAAATATTAATCATCCATATTATGACAAGGAGTGAGAGAATTCTTCAACAAGAAGACTCATTTTCTTAATTAATTTCTCAATTACTATTGTTTAAAGTCAAATGTAGTTAGCACCTTGATAGACTGATTAATAAAGTGTGACATTATGTAAAAGTATATAAAGATATAGGCAAAAACTTGAAAACCTAAAGTGTGACCGTGTAAGATTATATAAAAGTATATGAAGTTAGCTCATCACATAAAGTTTTCATGTAAACATATAAAGAAATAAATAGAATAGAACAATAAGAATTAAGTATAAATTAAAACAAAAGTTGTTGTGATGTAGTGGTTACCACAATGATTTGCAAATCAAAGGTCTTTAGTTCAATTCAAGCCAACAACATATTTTATCTTCAAAAAAAAAAAATCAGAAAGGAGTTTACAAGAACATCATTAGAGAGAGTTTCAACTATTTAGATTATGATGGAATAAGTGAAGCTTGATTGAAACACACAACGCCTCGTTATAGACAGATGAATCATTACTTGCAGCTTTCATTTGTTTGCAGTCGCATATAATGAGTCAAACTTAAATTTTTAAATATTTTATTTATCTAATAACATGTACGTGCTACCGAATGTTTTTTACATGAAAATTCATGTGCGCAACTTCATTCTTCAAGTATTGGATCGATTTGAGAATGTAGCCAAAAGCAAATACATGGAATTAGAAGAGGGGAAAATGTCTAATTAAATTTATTTGCTATACTTTGACTTGTATATTAGCTTATTTTTAACTATCATCTCTAACTATGGAATACATAATATTACTCCAATAACCCTTCAAATTAAAACTTGCTTCAATGAAAATTGTTACAGAGAGAAATTAGCTAGTATTGATTTAAAATTGGTAATTTAATATATAGATTAATACTTCATAGTTAAAAATCAAAATAATCCAAGTTTCACTTTCAATGTCTAATTAAATGACAAAAACAATATAATTAATAATACGTTTAATTTTCCACATCACAACGAGATTGTAGCACATAATGAAGTATCCATGTTGATTTTTTGCAATTAAAGACTTTTTATCATTATGTTGCTGAGTTAATTATTACTTTAGTAAAAAAATTATTTTGGATAGACTAGAAAACCTACTGAAAGAACTTGGAAAATTAGGATTATAAAAGTGAAAAGAAAAGTCTTAAACCACTTAGATTAATAATTTTCATCGTCATATTCAATGTATTAAGCAACGTTTGGGATGAGAAGAAAGATGGTAACGCATATTCATAAAAAATGAATGCGGCCAAAAATACCCTCCACTTAAGAAAGATCACCAAATTAAGTGCTTCCTACAACTACCTGCAAGCTTATATGATTTAAATCATACATTGTATTTTGTCCTAATAAAAGTTTTAGGTTAAGAAAGTATCCATGCTAGTTGAATACTTGTTATCGAGTATTATATATTATGTGGGAAAATGTCACTATTAGTAGCAAGTATTATAAAACGAAAGAAATATTAATTAAGAGCTTTAAAGTATCCTAGTAAATTTAATGATTAAAAAACGTTGACCAATGAATAAATAAACTACATATATATCAAGGTGGAATCTTGAGAAAAATAAATTGTAAAAGGAAACCGAAGATAGGTCAAAGAATAGAGAAATCAATTATAGTACGATTAGAACTAGATGTTACCATTCAAAGTACGGTCCCCCAAGTACTTAAAAACTTGCTTATAAATTTTCATAATAATCAAATTGACAAATTTTATCATGTACTCCTATCAAATTGACAAATTTGGTTTTAAAACATTTATTACGTTATAATTATTGATTCTTTTATTTTTAAGTTTATTTTTATAAATTGTGGAATATCGCAAGCATGATGGAACAAAAAAAATATATAGTTTGATTTTTCCGATCAAACTTCTTGCCTCGGCCCTCCCTTCAACTTACAATGCATTCAAAAAATAAGTTGACTGGATAATAATATATTCGTCTCATTTGAGTTTGCAACATATAGCTTAAATATCTCACATTTTTGAATCATATGTCTCTAAATTAAAAGGGACTAAGGAATTATATAAAATTCTTTTATTAAATTTTTTTTTCAATACACTAATCTAATTCTTACTATATGAATTCATGAATTAAATCCTTGCGAATGGTTTATACTAATTTTCTCTTAAACGTTTTAATTTTATCAGATAGTTTCGGAAAAAACAAGTCTTAATACTCCCTCCGAACCAATTTAGTTGTCCCATTTGTAAGGGCACGATTATTAAGGGTAGTGTGAGGTCCATTAAAAATGTGGTAGTTGGAGTATGTTAATCGATTAAATTAATTGTAAAGGTGGTAGTTGGAGTATTATAAATAGTAAAAGTGGAGGGTATTTTGGTATTTACTTGTGTGAAATGGGGTATTTAGGTAAAAAAATATTGACAAAGAATGAAATTGGACAATTGATTTGAATTTGCTAAATAAAAAAAATTAGGACAACTAAATTGGTTCGGAGGGAGTATTTAATTATGCATAATTAATTCACTACATTTGATTTATCTGTTTTTTTTCATATTCTCAAAAAATCATTTGAAATTCAAAACGTTACTCCCATAATTTAAAAGTTAGTGAACAGACAAGTACTGTGCAAAATTTTCTGAAGTTTGTATACTTTAGTTACGACTTTCCAGTATAAAATCACAAAATGTCTGAAGTTAGGCTAAAAGTTGGTGACAGTATTTTCGTGGTTGGAAAAACGACAATTAAGGAAGGTGCAAATTCTAGCTTTATCTGCTCTTCACATCTGTTTACTCGCACTATCCTATATTGTGCCCTTTCATTCAAAACCAAAGGGGAAACAAAATCATTTTTCAACAAGAAACCATATTCATGAGTGATCATCAATGGGTTATGGGTAAACCTACATCCAGACTAGAGGTGTTCAATGAGTCGGATAAGATCCCCGCCGGACATTAGTAAATATGGTCAAGTTGGATAAGGGCTGCCTTTTTAAATATTATATGGACTTTAAATGGACCGGACTTTCAAAGCTTGGCGCTAGCTAATCTGGCCAATTTTTTTTTAACTAAAAATTATTTTAATCCCAATGTATCAATTAATAACTATTAAATTATCGTTTATAATAATTATATTGAAAAAATATTAATAATCTTCATTGACATTGTCGTTTATAATATTTCAATTATACGTTAATTACTTCCTCCGTTTTGAAATACTTGCTACATTTTCTTTATCAACACTATTTATCGTTCAAGCTTATTTTACATATTGTGGCTAATTTATAAGAAAAAATATAGTCAAGTGGGATTTTTTTGAATCGTCTAATCAAATATTTTCATAATATCAATTTTTTAGACTTGTTTTATTAAATATACAAACGATCGCATTGGATTGCGTAAAAAAGTAAAATTTAACAAGTATAGTGGAACGGAGGAAGTATGATATTCACAAAGGCCCGTTTCTAACCTTTATTGAGCTCTTTAATAGTCCGCTTCATTTGAATCATACTAGAGTCCGTTTTTGGTCCGGTCCATTTTCGACCCGACCCTTACAAAGCCCTTTTATATACGGGTCGAATAAGGGCTCAAATGGGGCCCGACCCATTGAATACCCCTAGTCCGAACCTTGATGAAAATAGAGAATTTATGTAAAAAAAAGGAAATTATCATTGGTGCCCCTGTGTTTTGGACTTTTATCAATGGTGTACAAACTTTTTTTTTTCCAATGGCACCCCTGACGTTTAGGGTAATTAACAACCGTGACCTTTAAAGTTTTTTCCGTTAAAAATCCGTTAAGTTTATGAAATTAACCTAACTAGGGTTAGTTTCTCTTCTTCTTCTTCTTCTTCACTCCTTCCATGGTTGCCTTCCATGGCTGCCCTTTCTTCAATAAACCCAGAAAAATTAATCCCTTAATAACCCACAAATCCATTCAATCATAAATACAAGTCATTTCCAAACTTGGTGACCGACCCAAATTAGCTTCTTCGGATCTTTGTGAGAAGCTTTCATACCGACCCCAACCCGTGAATATTATTAGTGAATCTTTTATCAATTAGTGTTGGATTGATTCTCGGCTGTAAAAACAACCCAGATCCAGTTGATTGATCAGTAATGTGGATGTGGTGATTAAATTATAGAAGAAAGAAAAAAAAAAGGGGGGGTTAAAGATGGTGGTGGCGAAGAGATGAAGGAGAAGAAGTAATGGAAAAGATGAAAGGGAAACCAAATCAGTGCATTGTGAATGTGATTTTAGAAAGGTTGCAGATTGAAGTTGTACACTCAAGCTAAGTCACCAAATTAGATTACAATAATAAATAGAAAATGGTTAAATAAGAGAGAGGAAGAAGAAGTGATTGATTGTGTAGTGTTGAGTTCCTTCTCCAAACTCCAATTTCCCACTCTTAGATTTCCTAAATCCATTAATTTTTCTGGGTTTACTGAAGAAGGGCAGCCATGGAAGGCAACCATGGAAGGAGTGAAGAAGAAGAAGAAGAGAAACTAACCCTAGTTAGGTTAATTTCATAAACTTAACGGATTTTTAACGGAAAAAACTTTAAAAGGTCACGGTTGTTAATTACCCTAAACGTCAGGGGTGCCATTGGAAAAAAAAAAGTTTGTATACCATTGATAAAAGTCCAAAACACAGGGACACCAATGATAATTTCCCAAAAAAAATTAGAGGTTGATGCTACGTTCAATTAAGAAAATGAAGATAAAGAAAGTTGTTGGCCCGATTGCTATACCTATTGAGGTATGGAGATACCTAGGGACAATTGTAGTGTCTTGGCTAGCTAATCTATTCAACAAGATTTAGAGGCAAACAAGATGTCCAATGACCGAAGAAGAAGTATTCTAGCGTCTATTTACAAGAATAAAAGGGATGACAAAGATTGCTCTAACTATCATGGTATATAACTCATAAATCATACAAAGAAGTTTTGGGAAAGATTGATCAAATTACGTATAAGGAGATGTACATCTATATTAGAGAACCAATTTACGTATAAGGAGTTGTACGTCTATATTATATACTCTATTTATGTCAGGGAGATCCATAGTGAAAGCAAGTCATCTTATAAGAAAAACAATAGAGTACTATAAGTGATAGAATTTAGAAAATGGGCTTGGGTAACCCAAATAAGGGGGAGAAAATGTAGTCCACTCATAAACCCAAAGAAGGTTCACTACTAAAACCAATTGGTGATAGTAGGAGTTACTCCTAGAGTTTATAAAGCGATACATACTCTTCTCTTTCTCCGATGTGGGACAACTCACATGTGGATAACACATGGACACTTCAACAATACGGCTAGAATGGTTTGGTCTGGCCAGATCAATGGTTTTTTGTTTTAAATTTTTTTTTTCTAAATATAATACATTTGTTTATGTAAATATTTAACACCTAAAACCGCAAAGTATAGACCACAAATAAAAAACTCAAAACAGACCGTTTAGATCGATCATAAATTAGACTAAATACATAACTTATGATTTAATTTACAATTTAGATAAAAATATTTCAACCTATTTATAGTAACTATTGGGTATTAGTACCCAAGTAAATCCTTTTCTAAAAAGAATAAAGAATTGTCCTTTTCATTCTCCATCATTTTTTCCCATATCGTTACATAGCTTGGATTGTAGCTCATTATATGTAGGAGTCGCCAAAACAATCGTTGTCCAACGAAGGTTCCTCTTTTATAACTATTAGCGTCGTGGGATGTCACGTCAAGCATGGTATCATGTCACAAAAAAGTATTCATTTTTTGATTTTATTTATTTATTTATCCATCAATAACATCATTTTTGTAATCCAATTGAATTGCGTCAACATTACTCACCTAGGAATTTTAAGACTATTATTGCATTGTCATTGTGCTATTAATATGCTCATCTTTGAGATTTCAAATGAGTGGTTTTGTTTTGTTTTGGCAATGATGGAGTTGTATTGTTTGGACCTACAGGTGCTCAGCGGGTTGATTTCGGATCAGGTGTTTTGGGTCGGTTTAAAATCGGATTTTCACATTGGTTTTTACATAATTGTAGATCCATTTTTAAGTCGGGTCAAATCGGATTCGGTTATAAAGTCGGGTGTCTATCGAGTCATCGGGTCTGTTTTGAACACATCTATATATTTAGACTATTAATTGGTTTAATTTTAAACATATTTATGGATCATAATCGTTAAAAATATTTTGTTTTAAATAAATAATTTGGTTCACGTAATAAGTACCTAAAGATGATTATCATTTTGTTTGAATGCAATTTTAGCATGATCAAAGGTAATTTATGTGATGGAAAAATTAAATTATGTATATATTATTATCAACGAGTAATTATTTATGATAACCACTTGAGGCTCTTGAGTTATTATTATATTGCTCTAATAAAGTGTTAATAGTTATTGCGTCCAATTTAAACACATAATATTCACCTTTTGAAGTTTCATAAAGCAAATGTGCTAATGTTCATGTGTGATTAGTCTCTAGGGAGGAGAAAATTATATATGGTTTTTTAATAATTTAATCAATATATTCTTTGTCAAATGAATTATGTCTAAATAATAATTATTAATTATAGTTTCTTCCTCGCTAGACAAGAGGGAATTATTTTTTTTGTTTTATTAAATATATTAACGTAATTTTCTATAATCTAATTGTGTTAATTTTATGTTTTTATTTACTTTTACTTATGTTGATTTTATTTTTGGCAACCAATTTTATAATAATATTACTAATTCAATAATAAATTATTTTGTAGAAAATAGATTTGTTTAATGATAGGAGCCGGAGATGGAGCTAGATGTATAAACGTTCAAAAAAATAGAGTATACAATATAATATCTGATTTTTGGCGGGGTAGAGGAATTTTTTATATTTTGTTAAGACAAACATATAGGATCCTTCAATGAGTAAGTAGCGTATTCTTAGAAAAAGTGCGATAATCGTTTTTATAAGACGCATAAAGTAGTAAGCGATCATTTACATAAAAAGAGATTTTTTTTAAAACTATTATGGTTGAAATTGTTACTATATTGTAAGAGTTCAACCTAATGGGCCGATTCACAAAGCAATACATCAGAAGACAACCGAAAAGTAGCAATTTACATTCAATTTATTTTTCTAAAATTAACAATTTTTCCATGAACTTGTACATTCTTTACAAATGTATTTGGGTTTTAAAGTGAATTATTGAATTTGGCTTTGACACATAATTATAATTCAATCATTACAATAATTATAATGCAAAAGAGTGATGGAGAGAAAACAAAAATCATTACACTAATTATAATTCAATCGCTATTTGAAAGAGTTCTAACTTGCTTTATCAATCACGATAAAAAATTTAAGAGCTATTAGAATTAAAATATTCCAAACATGATTGATTTATTGTATTTGGAATACTTTAGTTCTTCCTAGCATTTATTAATTAAAGCGAGTAAACATTATGATTTTATGATAAGATAAAATGAAATACACAAGTAAACTGAGTATTAACCAACATATACTTAATTATTGATTACTTTTGAAGCTCATTTAAGACTTTAAAGCACGAGTTAAGTTTCTATTTCAATACACTAGTTTCTTTCTAACTACATGTGAAAAGAGTATAACGACTAAAGAGTAAAGAGACATGAAATGCTTTTGAGACTCATTTTTAAGAGTTTAAGAAAAAGTTGAGTTCACATCACATTAGTGCATATTCAAATGAAAAAAGTTGTCGTCATCATCATTACTCAGTGTATCGTAATCATTGTTCCTGTTAGATTCTATTGAATAATTATTGAAGAACTTACTCCCTTAATTAGTGATTAATCAAGGATTATAAGTTGGTGGAAGCCTATCTTTAATCCTCTGCCAAGTTATAAGATCACTGTGAGAAGATGGTTTGTTCCTATAAAATATACCAAGGGATTAGTAAGGCCCGGAATGTTTTTCCGGGGACCCACTCCAACGCCCAAGTTAGTATCAATCCGAGATAAGCTTCCTAATAGGTCCTTCAAGTTGTGTGTGGCAATCAGATGGATTACTACTTGGGACTTGTTTTGACGTAAGGTCTTTATAATTTAACGATGATGACATATGAAAATACTCTTTGTCTTATAATTATGTTTTTTTTTTTCTGAAAATCAATGTGGGTATTTGAAATTCAGTTATTATAAATCACTTTGAAGGATTTGTTCCCTTGTAATAGAAATTATTTTCCTCATTTATGTGCTCCTTGATGCGTATTTATAACTAATAATTTTAAGTAGCAAACATTTCTTTACTAATCCACATAACATTCTCTACATATTTCTGTTTCTTCTTGGACATGTCAATCTCTCGATCATTTCAAGGTGTTTTCCTTCCTATTCTATGAGGCTTCTTGCTTCTTCTTCCAACACATGCCCCACTAACTCATAGTGATCCTTTATGAAGAACAAGCATCTTTTCATTGCACGTGAGTTTCGCATGCACTAATATCAAACATTTTACATACAATGCCAAAATGATCATCCCAAATACATCTTCCTAGATGACTGCTGATTATCGAAAATTCCTCCCAGATTTTTACTAATTTAAACTTTTTTGACTACCCTTTATCATAATTACCTTTGAATAATTTTTCTGACTACGCTTCTACCCTTTATTACAATTACCTTTGAATAATATTTTATCGCTCTTTACCCTCTTCCTTACTTTTATCTTTATTTTTAGTTATTTGTACGTAATCTAATTATTCAGTTTATAAGTTGCAGGTTTTTCTCGCTCTGAAGACTTTTCTCGAGTCGGGGGACTCGTTGACCGTACTCTCTTTTGTGGGTATGAGTTGTCTTCGTTCTTCCCTCCCCAGACCCTGACCATAGTTTTCTATGAGTGGGATACATTAGGTATGATGATGATGATGATGATGATAATGATGATGACACACACATAAAAAACTATAATCAGGGTTAGGGAAAGGAAGGCGACAATCAATGCCAATAAAGAAGAATGTGGCCAAAAAATAAAAAAAAATGTGCGGGTAACAAATAAGTTTCGGGGGGCACAGAGCTGGTCATGGGTCGCGGTCGAAGGCATTGGATGACCTACTAAGTAACAATGGGTAGCATAGGCTACCCATGATTTTTTTTAGAAAAATTAATTTTCTTTTTCTTTTTATAATGTTTTTCCTTCGTTTTATTATACTTGTTATATTTTACTTTTTACGCTATCCAATATGTTACTCTAATCAGTTATGTACACATCTAAAAATTGTATAAAAAGTTAATTTTATGATAGTATGCGATTAGACGAATTAAACAAGATCTCACTTGCATATATTTTTACTTAAATATAGTTGTTCAAAATAGACTTAATGACCCGGTATTATTCCAACCTTGAAACCAAACCTGATTTTGACCCGACTTAATAATGGATTTACAATTACAGAAAAAACCAATATAGACACAAAGCCCAATTTTGAACTAAACACCTAATAAGAAATCAAACCGATGACGACCCAAATAAACACCACGCCGATAGTAATAAGCTTAAAGGAAGATTAGTATCAATAATCGTAAATGTAGCAAGTAGTTTAAAGGAAGTATTTCACCGTGTCAAACTTTGATTTCATTTTATACTGCTAGTGACATGGGATTATTATTGCGATATTTTCAGTAATGAAAATTTTTTTGTTGTTCATTTTACAAACAAAAATTCTACCGAATTATTTACTCCCTCCTATTCAAAATAAATGTCCACTTTCCTTATTTGGTAAAGTCTCTTTACTTGTCCACTTTCTATTTTTGGCAAAACTTTTTACCTAAATACCCCCAACTATCCCAACTTATATTATTTAATAATACCCCACCTACCACCTTTTCAATTATTATAATCACTTAAAATACCCCACTACCACCTTTTCAATTATTAAAATCACTTAAAATACCCCACTACCACCTTTTCAATTATTATAATCACTTAAAATACCCCACTACCACCCCACTACCATTTTTTCTTAAAATCCGATCCAAACCCAAAGTGGACACTTTAATTGAATAGGAGGGAGTATTAATTTAGTTCAACACGTTGGTTCTACCCATGATTTATAGGTCTGGGTCCGCCACTGGTCGAAAGTCGTGGATTTGTGGTGCACTTGTTTCTTACTATCAGGGTCGGCCCTAAGAGTGGGCAAGAGGGGCCGTTGCTCAGGGCCCCATGTCAAAAAAACAAATTAGTGGTTGTAAAAGGTCCATATAAGTTATGAAAAGCAAATGAAAAGGGCCCTGCTTACTATTGAGCATTGATGATCATATAGTTGTTGCCATGTTGCGCATAATATTAATATATATAGACATATAGTCATCAACATCTTATCTTAATAAGAAGAATGCACAAAAAAGAAAAGCATGATAACTCCTATAATTATCGAAATCTGAAAAATTATTGGATTTAATAACACAAAGTTATTTTAGTGGCTTTCACCTTCGATTTCAGTATTGTTTTTGTAACATCTTTGCTCACAAATTCCTGCAGGTAACGTTCATTAAAAATGGATCATAATCCCACTTATCATCCTACGGAGCACAAAAATTGATGAATATATCATCCACGGCTACCCAATAGAATAAATAAAACATGTTAATTACTACGAATTTGTTTGGGATTTTGTGACTCAAACCGAGTCTAAGATCGATTAAAGATGAATCAAATGATGGTTGAGTTCAGGGCCAGAGCCAAGTTGGGTTAGTGTTCAATGCATAGCCGAGTCGGTTGCATGTCGCGAGTTCTTGGGCAGGAATGATGTTCGCGGGTTGCTAGGAAGCTGCAATCTGATCTTCCCTAGCGAGAAAAATAGACTTGGCGACTATAGCAATTTCTTGAAAGCTGAGTCGTCGACAGTTGTAAAATTCGTACTGGTTTGTTTTTTTTATCAGAGGTTTACTATATAAAACCCTCTTATAATCTAGAATTAGGGTATGCAAAATACAAAGTGAGGAAAATTAAAAGAGAGAAAAAGTAAAAAGAGTTATTTTTAGGACTTCTAACATTCATCTTGTAATCTGCAAGTTTATAATGAAAATTTGATTCTCGATGCTCCGTGGAAGTTGCTATCTCATCGATAGTGAACCACGTAAGTTTTTCAATGGGATTTTCTATATTGTTTGTTTGAATCTCTCAAGTATTTGCCTCTCCTCTTACTTCTAGTAATGTTTTAATTAAGCCTCATATATATAGCCTACAACATATTAGAAGCTCTAGTGACAAAATGGCTTAAAGCCCAAACAAACCCGCAAATAAAACAACAATCGTAAAGGAGACTTCACTGCAAACCGCTCGACCAATCGAGCGCCTTCTCTGATGCTACTGACTCACTGCTGCACTAAGTCTTGACTCAAGCAGCTTTGCTCGATGGGTCGAGCAGCTCTTCATTCCAGTTGTCGATTCTTCCTTGCTTGAGCTATCAACATCACTTTGAGCCATGGGTTTGTTTTCGTCGTACCCTCATAACGACACCCCGAAGACCCTTCATATGAGGGTGATGTGGCGCTTGCTCTAATAATTTAACTGATTTTCTACGATTTCAAAAAAAGTAAAACATTGTAGTTATATCACGACAAAAATACATACTTTTTTAAGATTAGTTGCTACGATATATAATTTTCCAAATTAATATGATCAAATAATAAATCAATGGAACTTGTTCGATTCTAAACTAAGTGTCTTCATCTATTATTTGCTATTTTTTATTATTCTATTTTCAAGAGATTTTTATCATCTTTTATAAACCCCTTTTATTATAATTTATTTACTTTTTACTATTTACTAAAATAAGGATAAAATTTATTTATTTTTACACATACGATTCTTATCATCCTTCTACTATTTGGTCGAAAAAAGGTTTAATTACTTTGACCGTCCCCGATGAGTTTTGGCAATATTACTCTTGCCTGACCAGATTTGTATTCAAACTCATTTTCACACACTTAAGACAATTGGGCATACCTATAGCATCTATACCCACCTTATACACCTAATTCATATTTACTCTCTATTCTTGTTAAATCATAAAATAATACCCCTCTGTCCCTCTCAATTTGCACATCTTTCTTTTTTTATTTGTCCAACTCATTTTGCACTCTTTTTTTGGCAATAACCCCACTTGTGTATGTATGTATGTAAGTATGTATTATATATATATATATATATATATATATATATATATATATATATATATATATATATATATATATATATATATATATATATAGTATATTATAAAAATATATTATATATATATATATATCTATATATATATATATATCTATATATATATATATATATATATAGGATTAATTGAGAAGGGATTTTAAAATGAGAAGGATGAGGAAGGATTTTTGTTTGAATTTTTTGGTTACTATGTATCCTAAAAAGGATACTATGTTATAAAAAAAGAATATTTTAAAATTATGTCATAGTTACCTTTGAGTGTAAATGAGTTACTTTTACAATATGTGTTTTTAGCTCAATCGTGACCATAGATTTTTTTAAGTAAGTTGACAAATCAGGGTGTAGAATCCTTCTTACCCTTCTCATTTTCACTACCCTTCTTATTAGATCCCCTCCCATATATATCTATATATATATATATCCTATATATATATATATATATATATATATCTAAATATATATATATATATATATATATATATATATATATATATATATATATATATATATATATATATATATATATATATATATATCTATATATATATATATATATATATATATATAATATATATATATATATATATATATATATATATTGTCAAATGATTTGTATTATATACTCGGGAGATATACAAACAGACGCTCGGCAGGAAATTAACTCCCCCCGAGCCACCCAAAAACGCTAACGCTCAAACAAAAAGGAGAGCGACAGCCCAAAAACCCCAAAACAGCAAAAACTACCTAATTAGATACAAGCATGTCAATTATCCTACTGTTTGCCCTCCCCGCAATTCTAAAAAGAATACAATCTATAACCTCCTTCTGCGTAAAGGAATGGTTATCAAAAATCTTTTTTTTTTGCGTTGCATCCAGATGCCGTAGATCATCTCCGACCAGATACCCACTAGCAGCTTAGCTCTGTCAGTCTTCTTTCTATTGATTTTGCACATCCTTTGAATTTCAGTCTGGAAGTCAGGGTTGTTAAGGCCCCTAGGAAGGAAGTGGAAAATGTGGGTTCTTGTCTCCTTAGCATTCGTGCACTCAAAGAGGAGATGTTGCACTGATTCCCTTGCTCCATTGCATAAAGCACACTTGTCGTCTGGAAGATCTAACCATTTCCCAATTCTATCCTTGGTTGCTAATCTATCTTGAATGGCGAGCCACGTGATGAAGCGAGCGCTAGGACTGGCGACATTCTTAATCATGATGCTCCCCCAGTGAACCTTGGGCTCGTCTGCAATAAGAAGCTCATACACTTTACCTATGCTAAAGGTATCCCCATTGGCTATCTTGGTCCAGCCCCCGAGGTTATTCACTAGCTCTCTTTGCTTTATGATCTTCTTGAAACTCCAAGAGGCGTGGATTGAGGGCCTCAAGTCATGGATGTCTTGGTTTTTCATATAGTAGCTGTGAACCCATTTCACCCACAGATTCTCCTTCTTACGAGCCAGATTCCATAAATGCTTGAGGACTGCAGCTTTGTTCCATCTGTACATATCCCTCATATTGAGTCCTCCATAAGCGTATGGTAAAACGAGCTGTTTTCAAGAAACCGCAGCTTTCCTAGATAGTCCCTCATTCCCGGTCCAGATAAACGATCTACAAGTGTCTTCTACCATTTTGATGACTTTTTTAGGCAGACAGAAAATTTGCGCCCAAAAGTTAATCATACCCCCAATAACACTACGAACCAGCTGAATCCGGCCTGCATAAGATAATAAGCGAGAAGACCAGTATTTGATCCTGCCAACAATTTTTTCCACCAGCGGTCTGCAATCACGGGAGTTTAACTTCTTGGAGTGGAGGGGGACTCCCAGGTATCTGAATGGGAAGGAGCCTTCATCCATCTGCAAATAGTTTAGGATGCGCCCTTTACACTGGTTATCAATACCTGACACATAGACGTTGCTTTTGCTAGTATTCGCCTCCAGCCCCGACGCCTTGGAGAACCTTTGGAACGTATTCATCATGTTTTGGACTGAGGAGATATCCGCTCTACAGAACATAAGGAGGTCATCTGCAAAAAGAAGATGGGTAATGTGCACACGCCTGCATCTGGGATGGAAGTGGAACCCTGTGGAATTACTCTGGTCAGCCATAAGCCTAGACATATACTCCATTGCTATGGCGAAAAGGTACGGGGAAATAGGGTCACCCTGACGGAGACCTTTCATTGCTTTGAAGGGCTTCAATGGAGTACCATTAACCAAGATGGAGAATGAGACAGTGGAAACACACTCCTTAATCCAGTCAACGAACCTAGGAGGAAACCCCATTTCGTTCATAACCGCGAACAAGAAATCCCAGCTAATTGAGTCGTAAGCTTTCCAAAGATCCATTTTGATCATGCATCTGGGGCTATTGTTTTTCCTGTTATAGCCTTTGATAAGTTCTGCTGCAAGAAGAATATTGTCTGCCATTTGCCTACCTGGAATGAACCCCGACTGCGCCTGGTCAATCACTTTCCCAATCACTTTCTGGAGCCTCCCCGCTATCACCCTGGAAATGATCTTGTATATAACAGTGCAACAAGCAATAGGTCTGAAGTCTGCCACTCTATTTGCTTTGGAAGATTTAGGGATCAAAGTAACCGATGTGCAGTTATAGGGGGCAAAGAGAGCTTTATTATTGAAGAACTCTCTGACGGCACTGAGGAGATCCTCTTTAATGATATCCCAAGACCTCTTAAAGAAATACGCATTAAACCCATCGATGCCTGGGGCTTTGTTGTCATTCATCCCAAAAAGAGCTCCTTTGATTTCCTCGTCTGTCACATCTTGAATTAACTCTCGACTGCAGCTGTTGTCAATTTGGGGACCATTTCTCATGATTCTTCTATTTAACACCTCAAGGTTGGGGGTTGTTGTGCCCAGGAGGTTTTGATAGAATTGAGTAATCTCATTCTGGATCGCGTAGGAGTTGGTGATCCAATTACCGTCCTTATCCTGGAGCTCATGAATACTATTAGAGGACAATCTCTCCTTGATCGCTGCATGAAAGAAAGTAGAATTTTCATCTCCGTTCTTCAGCCAATGGATTCTGGATTTTTGATGGAGAGCTTTGTCTTCTATTCTCCTCCATTTTCTCACCTGATCGGACGCTTCTTTTTCCTGTTTATGGAACTCAATATTAGTGGGATTGGATTGGAGGTTTGTTTGGATGTTATCAAGGGTATTTTCCCACTGCTTGATCTTGCTCTTTATCCCCATGAACTCATTGCTGTGAAGCTTTTTCAGATTATTTTTAACATTGTTCATTTTATAACACAATCTCTGAAGCCCTACACCTTTAACTGGGACTTTCCAAGCTTCCTCGACCACTCCTAAGAACTCCTGGTGCTCGCACAAGTAATTGAAGAACCGGAATGGTCTGCTATGTTCCTGGTCCTGCTCTGTAAGATTCACGATCAAAGGCGTATGGTCAGAAGAAAGAGAGTTAGCATACATGACACTCGCCTAGGAGAAGGTGTTTAGCCATTGGAGGTTCCCTATAGCATGATCTATCTTCGTCAAAATGCGATTTTCCCCCTCCCCTCTGTTGGACAAGAATATTTATGTATATATATATATATATATATATA